>JAQQSZ010005492.1:0-13853 GCA_028646595.1 Phalanger gymnotis
TTCCCTACCTCCAGTCAAGCACTCTATCCATTATGTTTAAGGTGCCCAAAAAGGTCAGTGGCAGGACAATGAAGCAAAAAAAAGTCTCAAGTGTTCTTTTCACAATACTGCCTCTCTATAAAATTATACTGACTGGGAATCAAATCCAGATCTTTCATTCCATCCCCCTTTTCTTTGCTGACTCTGCCATGGCACCACATTAAACAGCTCCTCTGGCTCCTTATTTCAACACGTCCAGCTGTTGGTCAGCCTTTGCCACAATTTAAGCGTATGAATTTTTCTTCATTTGTCTTCAGGCAATTGTTTACTTCTAATCCTCAGTCAACATAATTAAGCCTTCACTGAATCTTTAATGATCCACAGATATCTCTCAGTAATTCATATGTCTACTCTTTTAGACCATTGGTCATAGAATTTTAGAGCTAAAAATGACCCTAGATACAAGAATCTGCTTTAGGATATTATTTACATTTTGTTCTTCTTTGCACCCTCTATGGTCTAGTCAAGCTGGATTACTTAGAGTACCTTATATTTCATCTTCCTCCTCCACACATTTGTATAGGCTGCCTCTCATGCCTACTGAAACGATTTTTCTTTTTACCTCTTAGAACACCTAGTTCCCTTCAAGGCTAAGATCCAGGGGCACCTCCCAAAAGAGGTTTTTTCATGATGCTTGGTATTAGTGATCTTTTGCCCCCCCCAAAATAATTACCTAGAATTTATTTTGTTTACGTACTTTATTTACTCACTATGTGTCTACATGTTCCCTTAGTAAAATATAAACTCCTTGAAGACAGGAGCTATTGTCTTTGAATCCCCAAAGTCTAGCACAGGGTTTGACATGCAGTAGGCATTTAATAAATGTTTACTGAAATAGCATCCCAGATAGATAATTGTCTACCTTCTTCTTGAATATTTCCAATGATATTATTTTACAAGGAAATCTATTCCATTTATGGCTATTCTAATTAACAGAACATTTTTCTTTATATTGATTTGATCAAAGTCTTGCCTCCCTATATTGTATATTGTATTTGCCTTGCTTCTTGGCATTGATCCAAGTTCCCATTGTCCACTTTTTGCCACCATGATCCAATTTCCTTCTCTTTCCTCCTCTTTGGCCCCCTTCTCCCACTGGTCAATTCTTTCCAGAACTTCCACTTGGAGTAAAGGTCAAGACCAGCCATTCTTCATTCTCCAGATATTGCCACCATATCCCTGCAAAAGTGCCTTTTCCCCTCACCTTTTCAATTCTCTTTTATATGTTGTCTTCACCCATTTGAATGTAAGCTCCTTGAAGGCAGGGACTATTTTTTTATCTGTGTTTATATCTTCAGCATTTATCCTAGTATCTGGCATACAGCAAGTGCTTAATAAATGCTTCTTGATTTGATTTGTCCTTAACTTCTACTAATTAACTCTAGCTCTTTCATCTGAGAATAATCTCTCTCACTTTTCTTCATAATAGCATTCCAAAAATCTACTGGTGCTAAGCATACCTTCTCCTCTAGGTAACAAGTGTGATTCAAAGACCACTGATCTCAATTAAAGGTCTCAGCCTGAGTTCAGGTTCCATATATACTAGTTGTGTGGCACTGGACAAATCACTAAATTCACTGAACTTCCATAACTTCATTTGTAAAATGGGGGTTATAACACAACCCCTACTTAGCTGGATTGCTGTCCCAAAAGTGTTTCATAAACCTTAAATTTTTACAGAAGTATATACGTGTGTGTATACACCTTAAGATATAAGTACCTTAATGTATATGTGTGTGTTACAAAAACTGATAAGATATTATTTTTAGTCATCTCCAGGCTACAATGGATAAAAGTGCTGCATCTGGAATGAAAAGAAATTGCCGTTGTTATTTAGTCATGAACAATTCTTCATGACTCCATTTGAACTCGGGTCTTCTTGACACTAAATGTAGTGTTCTATCCACCTTCTATCCACGTTACCTGAAAGGGTGCCAAACAGTGGGAAGATCATATGAGAAGCTAATAAGGAGACATTTGAAGATTTGGGGAAAGGGAGTGACATTATATCTAGGCGTATGATAGATTAGTCTGACAGTGGCATGAAAACAGTATTGGATAGCAAAAGGAGGCAAACAGACCAGTTAGGAACCTATCACAACAATCCACATGGTGGGTAAGGAAAGCCTCTAGACAAAGATGGTAGTAGTGGCAACACAGAAGAGACAGCTACAAGAAATTCTGTAGAGGTAAGATTGATAGGATGTGGGAAGTGAGAAAGAGGATTGGTTGGTTGATTGGTTGTTGTCCTTCATTCTTCAAGAAGACCAAAATGGAATCATTATGTTGGGGTCAAGGTAAAGTGTGTCCAATCACGGATGATCAGACCAATACAAGCTCAGAAGGCTCAACCACGGGTTGGGTACAAATACTCCAAGTGAAAAGAGAGGAAAAAAACAAAGAAAACACCAAGTGGTGTAAATATTATACGCAGGAATGTCAGAAAGGGGCTTTGGGCAAAAGATGATTTTATTTGGGAAATACTGAATTTGAAGTACTGGTGGAGAAGTCAGGTGTTGATGAACTACAGGCAAATGAAGATATGGGTCTGGAGCTATGCAGATAGGTCAGGACTGGAGAGTCTGGTTAATTAACCTTCTTTCATATCCCATGCATAGGTCTGAATCTTTTCCCTCATTTCCATTGTCACAACCCTAGTGCAAACTTAGGGATCATATTTGTAAAAGTGATAATTATTATCATTGTTGTAGGAATTAGACTACCAAGGGACAGGATACAGAGACAGATGAGAAAAGGGTCAAGAACAGAATCTTTGGTCAATGATCTAGACCTGCTTCTGGATTCTTCTAGTTCCCACACAAGAGCATCAAGAAGACCTGAGTTCAAATCTGATCTCAGATATTTACTAGTTGTGTGACTCTGGGTAAATCTCTTTACCTCTCCAACCATCTCATTTGTCGATGAGTTTTCTCCTCTATAAAAGGGGTATAATATTAACACCCACCTTAGACAATTATTGTGAGGATCAAATAAGATAACATAAGTAAAGCATTTTGCAAGGCTTTAATAGCTATATAAATGCTTTTTTAAAAATGAGCTAGACTTTTTGAGGTGGCTAAGAATTTGAAATCAAATGGATGCCTATCAATTGGGGAATGGCTAAACAAGCTGTTATAGGATTGTGATGGAATATTGTTATGCTATAAGAAATGACAAACAAGATGGTTTCAGAAAAATCTGAAAAGACTTACATGAACTGATGCATAGTGAAGTTAACAGAACAAGGAAAATGTTGTGCACAGTACCCAATACTGTACAATGAAGAGTTGTAAATAAATTAGCTATTCTCAACAATACAATGATCTAAGGCAATCCCAAAGGACTAACGATGAAGGATGTTATCCACCTACAGAGAAAGAACTGATATTGTCTGAATACAGACTGAAGCATTCTATTTTTCACTTTTTCATTTTTTATTCTTCTTATACAAAATGACTAATATGAAACTGTTTTACATGATTGCACATTTATAACCTATATTTGATTGCTTTCCATCTCAGGGAGGGGAGAGGTAAGAGAGGGACAGAATTTGAAATTCAAAACTTTTTCAAGAAATGCTAAAAATTGTTTTAACATGTAATTGGGAAAAATAAAATTTTACATTTTTAAAATGAGTGAGAGCTTTTATTGTACTTCAAGCTCAGAGTCAGTAGTGTGACTTAGCAGCCAAAAAAATTAAAAAGTGATGCTATTCTAGGCTGCATTAAGAAAGCAGGAATGATACATGTATATAGTGATTGTAGGTGCATAGCACAGTGCCTGGCACATAGTATACAATAAATGCTTCCCCACCCCCGCCTCTTTCTTTCCTTGGGAGATCATGGTTCCATTGTACTCTTCCTTGGCTGGTCAGATCACATGCACGGTATCATATTCAATTCTAGGTACCACATATTAAGGAAGCTCTAGCTAAGCCATCATGCATATAGAAGACTATGAGAAGACTGGAGACCATGCAATATGAGAATTTGTTTAAGGGAAAAGAACTGTTTAGCCTAAAAAAAAAGAGTTTCTCACTAAAGAGATTTCAGCTTCTCAGAGATTCTGATTTAGAACCTCAAAGTCAGCCATTCACATAATGATATGGTTAAGGTATTTAAAGAGATTTCAAGTGGAAACAAGATTTGCCCTGTTCTTCTTGGCTTAAAGCCAGTGGACAGAAGTTGCAGAGAGGCAGAGGCAGGCTTGATAAGGATATTAGAAAAAAAAAGTCCTAATTATAATAGCTAGCATTTACACATTATTTTAAGGTTGCAAAACACTTCACAAATATTATTTTATTTGCTCCTCACAATAACCCTGGCAGGTAAGTGCCATTACTGTCCCCATTTTATAGATGAGAAAACTGAATTATTTTACTTGGATAAGGTTACATTATTAGTAAGCATCTGAGGACAGATTTGAATTTAAGTCTTCAACTCCAGGTCCAATGCTCAATCCATGGTGCCACTTGGCTGCTTGACCATTAGACTTGTCCAAAAGTAGATTGGGAAGTAGTCGGTTCCCCTCCATTAGAAGTCTTCAGGCAAAAACAGGATGACCTCCGTCTATGTTGAATAGAATTCCTAACCTGGAGTCAGAAAGATAAGTTCAAATCCTATCTCAGACACTTACTAGCTGTGTGATCCTAGCTAGGTCACTCAATGCTCACTCAGCCTCAGTTTCCTCATTTGTAAAAGGAGGGAGGGTAGCAATTACACCTACATTAAAATATTGTTGTGTGGAGATGAAATATTTGTAAAGTGCTTTGCAAACTTTAAGTACCAATCTTAAAGCATATATAAAGCACCAAATAAATCATTATTATTATCATATGGTATAGAAGATTATCAATAAGGTATATAATATACTAAATTTCCTTTGATGCCGCTTCCACCTTTTAGATTCATTGATACTGTGACAGGATTCATAGTCAGTTCGAGCTTGAACTGGAAGGACTTTGAGGTCCAAACAATTCTTAAGATGCTAATCTAGACTCTCTGCATATGCAACTCAGGTTGTCCTTGGCTGAACTCTCAGACAGTAAATCACAGTGACTAAGAAGGTGAAATCTACTCCTGTACTTCTCTCTTTAGTGGCTCCTAACTTTCCAAAAGAAATCTCTCTTCCACTGAAATTTCTCCCAGACAAGACCAAGAAATTGACTCAGAACTGATGACTGAAGTCATGGACAGGCACCTTTTGTTCAAAAAGAGAAAGAAAACAGGAAGCATGAACTTGACTAGATATGGTGACTTCTTACATATTCCAACACCATGACCCATTTTCTTTCTTTCTTTTTTTTAATGGAGCCTCAGCTAAAACTTGCTGTATTCATTCCAGTGGAAATGTTTTATTACCCTCAATAAATATCAGAGACTCCCTAACCCTATACTATAATGTACATGGGTACATCTGGATTGGAGAAAAGGGGTTATTTATACTCAAATCAACATGCAGATTTTAGCACACTTGCAGTTTCCTTGCAAAGAGAATGACAGAAAAAATGCTATTCCTTGTTCCTTTCCTCTTTGCTGTATTATTTACCCCATAGTATTTGCATCACATGGCTTAGAGGAGTGTGATCGAGTAATGATAGGCTTGGTTGACATGAGAGAGGGGAAAATCCAGCTGCATTTGGGCTTGGAGGGGATATCTCAGACAGTTTGCCCAGCCCTCTCCCCCTGTTCATTTCAAGGAAAACAAGCAGGAAGTTGGTAATCTCACTTGCACATAATCCATTCCCTTGCTGTGCCCAGTAGCTCTGTTCAGGGCATTCAAAACCTTTTCAGCCTCTTTAAAGCATAACAAGGAGAGGGCCAGAAGACCACAGTAGATGCCAAGAGTAAATAAACCTGAGCCCAGAAAAGTCTTTGATTCTTTTCCAATCAGAGGATTCACCACATCTGAGTAGGATCCAGCTGGGACCAACTTCAGTCTCCCAACCCGGCTGTAAGGAACAGCCAAACTTTAGGAGCTTCAATGAACTCACAGAGCAGTGGTCAGCCCTTCAAGATGACAGATCTAAATGTCAAAAGATTGAATTTTTTTAAAACATGGAACTGCGTGTGGGAACAGATTTCCATAAATCCTCAAATGTCAGAAAGGAGACTAGAGAGAGCAGAGGGCTTGTGTAGCTTCCTTAACCAGTCACAGAGAACATGCAGATGCCTTCTGCCAGCTCCAAGGAGGCCTGCCAGCATCCTCTGCCAGCTTCCAGCAGTCCCACTAGCTTTCCCAAGCTGCCAGTCTTCTCTCTGTCAGTCTTGGGGCAAATTTGATGCTTTCCTTTGCTTTGCACCTGCTAAGCATCTCTGCCAGAAATAATAACTCGAGTCTTTTCCATTGCTGTGTAAGGCCACATTAGATAACTCTTGGGGCCAACCACCTTATCTATTCTCCTTTCCATCTTCTACAATGCTCAGCCCAATGTTGGAAGCACAAAATTTAAGTAGAATTCTACTTCCCTGTAGGGAGAAAAGGTACCTCAAAGCCCTAGCCAATCAAATCCCATCTAACTAGCATCTATTAAACAACTAAAATGTGCCTGGTCCTATGCTAGGCACCAAGGTTACAAAGACAAAAATGCAACAATGCCTGGCCTCATGAGGCTTACTGTCTACTGGAAGGACATATGTATTAAAGATAACAAATACAATGATAGAGGATAGAGACTGGCACTCTAATTTCATTGGGACTGGGATCTCTCAGGTGAGGAAAGCTCCCTCTGTGCAATCTAGCACCTTCTTCTTTACAATTTGTATTCTTAGAGAGTAACCTTGAGCAGAGGTATCAAACTCACATAGGCAGGCCCACAAAACTTTTGAGTGCAGAAGAACCTGAATAAAATGCCATTAGCGAATGTTTAGTAAAATAAATAAAAATATAATACAACATAGATAATATTGATTTGGCATTTACTAAGTCAATACGTTGCCTGCAAGGATTAGTTTCTATTTATATTTGACATCAGGGGCATAGAAGTGACCATACTTTGCCCAGGGTCACACAGTATATGTCAGAAATAGGACTTAAATCCTAGCTAGTTCTTTATAATTGTGCCAAGCTGCTTCTAAATACAAAATTATTATATAGTAGATATCACATAATTTTGTGGGAGAACACTATTCAAAAGAATGGTATCTGGAAAAGTCTCATACTTGAAGTGACAGACTTGAGTAGTACCTTGAATGAAGCCAGAGATTGTAAAAAACGGAGCTGTGGAAGTAGAGTGTTCAAGGCATGAAGGACAGCCTGATAAAAAGGTGCAAAGGGAGAGAATTAAATGCCTAGTGAGGGAAAGGGTAGTTCAGTGTGATTGGGATATAGATTGTGTCCATGTGTTAATGTGTTAATGGGAACAATATAAAATTATTCTAGAAAGATAAGTTGAAAACAGATTACGAAGAATTCTAAATGCAAACAAGAGATAGTCTTGCTTTTTCCTAGAAGCAGTAGGGAACCACTGGAGTTTCTCAAGTGAGTCAGGCTGCTTTAGGAATATCATTTCGACAGATGAATACAGTATTTATAGAATCAGAAAGAGACTTACTCAGAGAGATTAAATAGGAGACTGTAATGGTAGGGCAGCTAGCTGGCTGTGAGCCTAGAGTCAAGAAGACCTGAGTTTACTAGCTGTGTGACCAGAGGCAAGTCACTTAACCTTGTTTGCCTCAGTTTCCCTCAACTGTAAATGAGCTGGAGAAGGAAATGGCAAACTCCTCCAGTATCTTTGCTAAGAAAACCCCAAATGGAGTCACAAAGAGTTGGACACAACTGAACAACAACATAACAACAGTTTATATGAAAGGTGATGAGGCCCTGAACTAGGGAGATGGCAGTGTTAGTGTTTGGAAGAGAATAGATTCAAGAGATGTTGAGATAGAATTAACATTGTATTTCCAATTTTCTGTTTCCTGAATCCCATAATTGTGACCCTTTGAACCACAAAAAGGGTCATGACCGGCATGGTTCAACTCGCCATTAAAAATAAGCCAATTAGAAGCACGTGGTGCTATGTGTTAGGCTGTATTCTTTCTCTGTGGCCTCCTCAATTTCATACCTACTTGACTTATTCTTCATTGCTTGATATGGTTTCCATTTTACTATCTTGTTTCATTCATCTGCATTTCTGGCTGTTTACTCATCTTAGCCTGACTTATCATGCATCTATCACTATGGCTTTGGTACCCTATTCTTGCCCCATGTCTCCTGGAAACTCATTGTCTCATGGGGCTGAAATTTTTCTCTTCTAATTACATTATTTCTATCCATTCTCATAATTCTGGGTTCAGCTGTCCTATGATATTTTGCTTCTCTGTAAACTAAAGACCAAACACACTGAAGACCAAAACTGGTTAATGTTTGTACAAGCCAAGGAGTCTGAATTTAACCCACATGGCTGATTACCTTTGCAACCAGCAAAGGGAAACAACTGGTGCTAATTAAGAATTTATGAATAGCCATCCTAATGATTGAATTGATGTTTCCCCTTTACTATTTACACATCCAGAAGGTTGATAGCCCAAGAATTAGCTCAAATTCACATTATACCTGGGAATCTTCTGGGTTCTGACCAAGTGAAGTTGAGAAACTCTCTATGGCATTGGTGTCAAGCTCAAACAGAACCAAGACCACTAAGCTGTTTATAAGGATCCCTGCTATCATATTGGGTTATTGACTTTATCTATTGCTCTGTTGTATTTTTATGTATTTTGCCATTTATTTATTTATTTAGCTAAATTTTTATTTATTTTGCTAAATCATTTCAATCTAGTTTGGGTAGGCAGCATTCAGCCCAGGGCAACTATGTTCCCATATTTCTGACGGATGAATATCTGAACACTTTCAGTGACAGGGACTTCACTACTTCAGAGGCAAACTATATGTGAATACAATGCAAAGGCAAATACCAACACTAAGGCAAACCAATAATTCAGGTCAGAACTTTTTAAAATATTGAACTCAAATCTGTCCCTCAAACTTCCACTAATTGTAGGAGAAGTTGATTCCACTCATTGTACTTTGGGGTGACACAGGACAAGGCAAGACCCTCTTCAACACACAACCACAGAACTTTAGTGCCACAAAGGATCTTATAAATTATCCTGTAAAACCTACTTATACTACCTAGAAGGCAACTGAGGACCAGATTGGTAAAAAGGACATGTTTAAGGTCATAAAGCCAGTTATACTATAGAGTAGGGGTGGGAAAGCTTTGGCTGTGAGGCCACATATGGCCTTCTAGGTCCTTGGGTGTGGTCTTTTGACTGAGTCCAAATTTTATGGAACAAATTCTTTTATTAAAAGGATTTGTTTTGTGAAATTTGGATTCAGTCAAAGGGCTGCACTTGAGGACCTAGAGGGCCACAAGTGGTTTAGAGGCCACAGGTTCTCCATCCTGCTACAGAGTTTATACTGGACCTCAAGTCTGCAAATCCATAATCCAATGGTCCTTTAACATAGACAGAGGCCCCTTCAGCCCTCCAGGCTTTCTCGGTCTCCTGTCTTTACCTCTTAACATTCACCTTGCTGTACACCTAGCCCTAAGCTATAGGAACCATGATCAAACTGAGTTTACTCTCTGATGTACAAAGTATTCTGGGAATTGACATAAATGTACAGATCCAACAGCCATGGCCCAACAGATAAGTTATTCAAAGAATACAAATAGATGTCAGAAGTTATAAACATTTTTCAAAAGACAAAATGGAAAAGCTTAAATAACTAAATTAATCATCAAACATGTATAAAGTGTCTTCTCTGTACCAGGTATCTGGGCTCAGTCCTAGGGTTGCAAAGGAAAAAAGCAAAATAAACAGTTCCTGCCCCCAAAGAGCTTACATTTGGGGATAAACATATACACACGTAGGCATATGCAGTGTATACAAAATGTAGGTACAAGGTAGTTTTTGTGGGGAAATGAACTTGAAGCTTGGAGAAATTATGAAGGGCCTCATGAAGCATTTGAGTTCAGTGCTAAAGAACACTAGGGATTAGAAGAGGAAGAACTGAGGACAAAGAATGTTCCATGGATAGGGAACAGTGGGGGCAAAGGCAGATAGATAGAAGATGTACTTTTCTAAGAAGGTCAATATGGTTGGATCATTTGGAAAAACCCAGAATCACTAAGAGAAAGAGAAATGGAGATGAAAACACCTGAGTTTTCACCTCACAACATGAAAATTGGCAAAGATGGAAAATATGGGAACAATTGGTGTTGGAACAGCTGTGAAGAGATAGGTGCACTGACACACTGTTCATGGAGTTGTGAAGTCATCCAAACATTCTCAACTTTGAATTGTAATAAATGCAAGAAAAAAGGACTGCATTATATACATCTCTGGACCCTGCAATCCTGTAGTTCAATTTTCAGTTGTATCTGGCTCTGTGACCCACTTGGGGTTTTCTTGGCTAGATTTGAACTCAGAAAGATGCCTTCCTGATTCCAGACCCAGCACACCTATCCAGTGTGCCATCCTGCTACCCAGAAATCATTCTGCTAGGTAATTATCTTTAGAGATTTAATACTGATAGTAAGTTGTAAAGAAGGTGCTGCTCTGCATTGGAAGAGGGGGTTTCCTTAGTGGAAGTTTCATCCACACAAAAACAATCGATTGCCCTCCCAAATCAAATAATCCAAAGGAATTAATTAGTAGAATACAGTAGATTTTTGTCATATTATCTGCTAGGAATGTTTTGGTTATTCAATCATTTTTCACTGATGCCCAGCTCTTCATGACCCCACCATTGTGTATAGTAAAGCTGCTATGGAAAAATGTACTCCCACAACCCAGAAAACTGACTTAGAAAATAATTTTTGAAACATCACTACTTACAATTTGGATACTATCTATGCTGTTATTTTAGTAAACAGTTCTATTTTTACAGGGAAAAAAACAGTATTGAAAGGTTGATGTGCTAAATCACGCTCTGAGACTCGAGTGTGGAAAGCCTCATCAGCTGGTCTATGCTTGCAATGATTATATTTTCCAAACTGAAAATAGGGACAAATGAATATTTTGGGTTATTTGGTTTGGGAGGGCAATTGATTGTTTTTGTCTAGATCTCTTGATCTCATCAGTTTAGGGAACTTCCAATGCAGATTAGCATCTTCTCTACAACTTACAGTCAGTCTTAAATCCCTACCTGGGACTCTCAGAGGTTATATGACCTGCCCACAGTCAGAAATCCTGTGTCAGTGTGAGAACAGGCTTGATCAAAGATCTTCCTGTCTCTGAAGCCAGCTCTCTGTTCATAACTCTAGACTGCTTCATCGTGGAGACAATAGGAAAGAATATTTTAAATGGGGCAGGTCCTGGAAAAATTGAGATACGTAGTAGATATATCTAACCGTAATTACGATTACCACACATTCCAAATTTTTCAGAATAGCCACTAATTTAAGACAAAAAAAGTATGCTTTTAATGAATTTTTTGTTTGTTTTTGGGTTTTTTTTGTTTTTTACAATAGGATTAACCTTTTGTTAGATAATGTGTCCTTTCGAAGTTGAGAAAATATAGGTATGATAGCCTTAACACACAAAATTCATTCTGAGTGCAGCAGCACAGAGAATAGAACACCAGCCCTAGAGTCAGAAGGACCTGGGTTCAAATCCAGCCTCAAATGCATACTAGCTGTGTGACTCTGGGTAAGTCATTTAACCCCAACTGCCTGCCTCCCCGCCCCCGAAAAAAACATTCTGACTGCCTGTGGTACTTGCTATTTATCTGACCTTGAGTAAGTCACTTAACTTTTGAGCTTCCATTTCCTCATCTGTGAAATAGGGATAATAAGGACTGTTCTATATTCTCACAGGCAGCTAGGTGGCTCAGCAGACAGATTACTGTGCCTAGAGGTCAGGAAGACTGATCATCCTGAGTTCAAATCTGAAGAAACAACTAAACAATAACAATATATCGATTTCACAAGTCCTCTGCAGAAATTGGACCAGACCACGTGTATATAGAGTTGTGTAAACCTTTAAGTGCCATATAAATGGGGCTTGTTATTATTTACCTGGTGGCAGCTACCAAGATGACCAGTATGTAAGAGAAATTACCTCACTTAGTAGAAAACCCAAGTCTTTTAACTGGGTCCTTTAACGCAAGGGCATGGCTTAAGGTCATAGGATTTAAAACAAGAAAGGACCCTAGAGATCAGTCAGCAAGCTTTTATTAAGAGCTTACCATGCACCAGGCACCATGCTAAGCAGTTGTGGATACAAAGAAAAGCAAATATAGTCTCTGTCCTCAAGGAGCTTACATTCCAACAAGTATGAGAACATGTAAATGAATAGATGTGCAGGAGATAAATGCAGGGTAGATTGAAAGTAGCTGCAGAGGGGGCGCCTCTAGCAGCTCGGGGAAGGGGTTAAATCAGGTTTAATCCCCTCAATTTTACAGGTTGAGGTTCAGAGAGTTTAAATGATTTGTTCAAGGATACACTGCCCATCAGTGAGACGCCAATGCAGATTCTCTGACTTCCAACTAGCGCCTTCTCCATTACCCTACGCGTCTTCTTGATTTAATAATGACTTGCCTTTCATACACTTTTTCAGGAGTACATCCATCATGGAATTTTCCCCATCATTTTCACCATAGATGAGAAACACCAAAGCAAGGTTGAGTGGAGGTGGGTAAGCAGTCACTGGGTCAGCCCAGATGTGCTCTCCAAGTTACAGTGCTATCACACGTGAACACCCAATAGATAATTAGAGTCTAAATTCTTAGCTGCAATGATCCAGGTGTCATTAAGATGACAGCAAAGGAAACATTTTTTCTAAATAAGTCTGCAGGACATGATTTTTTTCTTTTTTAATTAAACTTCGGCAGGCTGACTAATGCATCAAAACCCAGGTACAGACATTCAAATTCTTCTGGATCCCTTGACTCAGCTAAGTACAGGAAAGCTGGGCTAGCTCATTCCAGCAATTGCGTGGGAGTTGGATTAAGTGTCCCCACAGGACCCTTTATGAGCACTCAGAGCAGGTACAGTCTCCATTATTAAGGTTTCCACCCACCTGCATTGCTCAGTCGGCACTTTCCATCTTGGCGCTGCCTCTATTAATCAGAGCCGAGAGGGCGAGCGCGCGCGCGCAAACACACACACACACACACACACACACACACACACACACACACACACCACTTCCTTTGCATTGTATTTGGTTTTCCTTTGTTTTGTTTTTTTGTTGTTGTTGGTTTTTTTTTTTGGGGGGGTGGTATGCAGCTCCCCTTTCAGTGCATGGAGCAGGGTTAAGAACAATGAAGTACTTACTGGATGGAGTCAGCCAGCACAGGTGGTGGGAAGAGGGCCATTATGATGAGTCATGCATCCTGCACCTTTTATTGAAAACATTTTCTCCTTCATTGATAAAATGACAGGATTTATGAACTGGAATGCCTCTAGGCTGATCCATTTATCAGTACTCCCCAAAATGTTTGTTAAAGGTTTAAAGCACCTTTATACATGTGTTCCCATATCTAATTTACAACCAGTGTGGGAGAAATTTACCTTTTGAGCTTAGTTAGAATATTTTATGCTTCCTATTCCATTCCTTCTTTGTCTTGTGCTTTGGAAAATATGGTCGCAATCTCCGTTTAATGAAGAAAATCTATTTTAAGAAAGTAAGTACGATTTTTCTGCAGCTGGCCTGACAGGCAGACACCTCATCCTGTCTAAACAGGGTCCATGGTGGATGACACATTGACAAAAGCTTTTAGCTTTCTTCCTTCCTTCCTTTCTTTTCTTCTCTCTTCTCTTTCCTTCTCTCTCTTTTTCTTTCCTTCCTTCCTTCCTTCCTTGTTTCTTT
>JAQQSZ010005493.1:0-13853 GCA_028646595.1 Phalanger gymnotis
CTTGCTCCATTCTAATTTTTAAGGTAGTATTTTCTTCAGTGGTCTTTTGGACCTCCTTTTCCATTTGGGTAATTCTGCCTTTCAAGACATTCTTCTCTTCATTGGCTTTTGGAGCTCTTTTGCCATTTGAGTTAGTTTATTTTTTAAAGTGTTGTTTTCTTCAATATTTTTTTCAGTATTTTTTTGGGTCTCCTTTAGCAAGTCATTGACTTGTTTTTCATGGTTTTCTCTCATGCTTTTCATTTCTCTACCCATTTTTTCCTCCACTTCTCTAAGTTGCTTTTCCAAATCCTTTCTGAGCTCTTCCATGGCCTGAGAACAGTTCATGTTTTTCTTGGAGGCTTTTGATGTAGGCTCTTTGACTTTGTTGACTTCTTCAGGCTGTATGTTTTGGTCTTCTTTGTCACCAAAGAAAGATTCCAAAGTCTGAGACTGAATCTGGGTGTGTTTTTGCTGCCTGGCCATGTTCCCAGCCAACTTACTTGACCCTTGAGTTTTTCATTGGGGTATGTCTGCTTGAAGAGTAGAGAGTACTTTTTTCCAAGCTTGAGGGGGTGCGCTGTTGATTTCAGAGGTATTTCTATACAGCCAGCTCTGCCACACCACCACTCTTCCTTCCTCAAAAACCACCAACCAGGACCTGATGCAAATCTTAAGCAGGCTCTGCACTCCTGCTATGATCCTCCACTTAATTCCTTCCACCAGGAGGGCCTGGGGCCGGAAGTAACTGCAGCTGTAGTTCTATAGCTGCACCTCCCCCACTGCCCCTCAGGCAGTGGCCCGACTGTGAACTCTGTCCCCTGCAGCTTTTCCCACTGACTTTCTCTGTTGTCTTTGGCGTTTGTGGGTTGAGAAGTCTGGTAACTGCCCCAGTTCACTGATTCAGGGTGCTAGGGCCTGTTCCACCTGGCTCCCTGTCTGGTTGGTCCTGCCGCCGCCCATGCTGAGCTCTAGTCTCCTCTGCTCCATGTGAGATAGTACTTATCCAGCGACCATCCAGGCTGTCCTGGGATGAAGCCCTGCTTCTCTCTGCTATTTTGCAGGTTCTGCAGTTCTAGAATTTGTTCAGAGCCATTTTTTATAGGTTTTGGAAGGATGTGGTGCGGAGCTCACACAAGTCCTTGCTTTTCAGCTGCCATCTTGGCTTCACCCCTGTCCTTTTTTCCACTCTAGTATCTTTGCCAAGAAAACCCCAAATGGGGTCATGAAGAATTAGACATGACTGAATGGAATGAAAATATAGGATGGGTGACTGCAAATGCCAAATGAGAATAAAGTTCACCTGTTTATCTGACCATCTTTCAAATGCAATCTTAATACTTAACAAGAATACTATGTTGTGGTTGGAGAGCTAGTCTTGAAACCAGGAAGACCAGAGTTCAAGTTCTGACACTGACACACGCTGACTGTTTGATCCTGGGCAAATCACTTAACTCAGGAAATATTCCAGGCAACTCTCTAAGTCTCTATGAACTGCAGAGCAGGTGTCAAATGTATATTGGTAGAGGATGTTTCCTCACTGTGAGATTCCCTATACCAATTAATTAATTTATACCAATTTTTTGTGTGTGCGTGTGTGCGCAGGTTGGTGTACACACACACATTTATGTATATTCAGAATGTTTATTAAAGTCATATGGAGTGATCAAGATGATAAATATAGGTCCTTCAGGGGACATATCCTATATGGATTATGAGCAACAAGCCTTCATAGCTCTCTTACTCAGTTGCAGGAAGTACTAAGCAGTCAGTAACCCCCCAAAATGAACTGCCTCACTGGTAGGTCAATTAAAGCCTAGCTTCTGAATCTTGAGAAAACCAGTGAGGAAAACAAAAAGTTGAATATGTTATGATCATTTCATCTGGCTCAACATCTTCCTTTGAAACTCCAGAAATGGTAAAATTGAACCAATTTTGCTCATTAATATACAACAAAAATAATTTTGCCAAGGAAAAAGCTAAATTTTCCTTTAACTGATTTTTTTAAATGTATATAGGAGGCAAATGGATGGGATGCTACATATTGAAGGTTCAAAAATCTTCATTGTCTAAGGGTACTCAAATAGAGGTGATCCTTAAGTCAACTTCTCTTTCTTCAAGAAGATTTTTAACTCTTATCTCTTACTCTGCCTTCTGGGGATGACTGGGACTTTCATCTCTAGTTACCTTCTTGGATAAGGAGATGCTATAGGGTAGCTGAGTGGATAAGGAAAGAAAAAATTGGCCATAAATGGAAGGATTCTGAACACCAACATTAACTGTTTCAAAATAGTCTTCATTACACCCAAAATCAAACAAGGAAAAAAAAATCAGCAACTAAAACCCACCATTAACAGAATGCAAAGGGTCTAACAATTGAAGAGAGGAGAAACAAAGAAAGCTTAAACTCTATTAACCAGGTGAGACTGTCATACTTCCAGGGTAACCTAAGGACATATGTGTCTGGGTACCAGAGCTTTAAGTTCAGAGCAAATGGATTTCTTTGTTTTATTCATTTCTGTAATGCCAACACTATTCTTTTTGATGAATTTTGCAGGTTTTGTGAACTTGATTTGTTGGAGCAGTTAAAAAAAAGTGTAAATTATAATTATAAAATTCCACACGTTTCCCCCCACCCTGTTATAAATTTTATGAGGCCAGCAGTTAAAATAAGTGATTACCCTATAAATACAACTTTAATAGCCTAGTCATCTGTATAGCCTCTGCTGTTTGGAGATTTTATCTAAGAAAAACTTTCCTGGGGATTTATATCATGTGGTGGTAGCTGTCACTTACCGCTTGCTGAGTAATTGGAGAGTG
Organism: Phalanger gymnotis; assembly: GCA_028646595.1. Taxonomy (NCBI): domain Eukaryota; kingdom Metazoa; phylum Chordata; class Mammalia; order Diprotodontia; family Phalangeridae; genus Phalanger; species Phalanger gymnotis. Next base: position 2,800 of record JAQQSZ010005493.1, read on the forward strand.
GGTGTAGGGATAGACCATTCTGGCAGAGAACCAGTGAGAATGGAATGAAAAAAAAGAAGTTTGAAAGCCCATGAAAATGGGTTACTCCTTTGTGACAAAATAAATAAATAATCTCTCTTGGATGTGGATTAATTCTTGAAACAAAACCTAAAATTGGGAAGCCCTGACTTTGTGAGACTGTTCTAACGCCAGATTTAGAGCTGGAAGAGCTGGGTTCAGATCCTGCATCAGTCACTTACTAGCTGGAATATCTATATACCCTAGTTTCCTCATATGTAGAATGGGGATAATAATCTCTAAATCAGGCATTATAAGAAATTACCCAGTTGTTGTGAGGGTTCAAATGCTATAACATCTATAAAGTACTCTGTACAACTTTAAAATGCCATTATAAATGCTAGTTGATAGCGTTAGGGTTTTTCACATCAGTAGCAGCCACAGCAGCAGTAGTAACGATGGGGGGACAACTCTAGTTTAGAATGTGTTCTGATTATGTCAACATGTCTGGTAAATGGTTTGGCTTTTTTGTAGCAGCATCAAATTTTCAGAAGTTTATCATTAAAATTTCAAGGTTCAAAATTAAGCTAGTGTGCCACCCATTATGAATTACCCAACTTTGCTCACCGGGGGACCATTACAATACATTGTCAGGATTCTATCACATAAATGATATTTTAAAAGATCTTTACTTAGACATGAATTGTTGAAAAAGAACTCTAAGAAGTTAGATGAAAAGTTTAAAAGCTCTAAAGGAAATTTCATCTTCATCTTCAAGTCTTCATTCTTTGACATGCTACCAAAAATGGCTTTTTCTAATTAATGTTATTTCTTTCCCAACCGGCAAATTTGGCAACTGTTTGGCATGTATCTTTAATCTTATTTAGTTACACTATGAATTTATTTCCATTGTATTGGAACTAGAGCGAACATTAAAATTAAAACAGGATGTGAGTTTCGACTTCTCAAAATGGCTGATTCCACGAACAGTAGCCATTTTAACTCATTCAGTTTCTGTTTGTTGATCCCTTGATACTATCTTTCATTGCATTGGAATCTCCCTGCTGTTTTCCTCCAAAGAAATCAAGTGCACATCTGCTTCTCTGTCCCAAGTGAAAGGGTATCTGCTTGCACCCAAGTTCTTAATTTCTTCTTTAACGGAGGTAAGCTACATGTGCAGACACCATTGGTTTTGCTAAGATGGTGTCATTCATGTAGAAGATGTTATCTTAGCAAAACTGATGGTATCTGCCCGTGTACTTGACCCTAATTATGCTCCTCGAACTCCATATCTCATTGGCTATTGTTTGTCCTGGAAGTGGAATCATCATTTGGTTGTTATGAAAATCAGCAAGACATTTGCAACAGCTCTTTTTCATTTTCATTCATTCATTTTCTTGCTCTTTTTCTTCCCCTGTTGTGCCAGTCTATTGGCTCCCCATTTTTGAGTTTTATCTTTAATAACATTTTGTGTTGTTTTGCTCCTCATGATTTTCCTGTCTCTCATAACTGGCATCAAGTTTTGTTGGATCCTTTCCATGTCCCAGTATTTGGTTCAGATAATTTCCCTTCCTCCAAATTTGTTTTCTCTGGTTCTTGCTTTCTTTGTTTTGCCATTTTCCTGGATGAGAAAGGAGAAATACAACTACACTTGCTATTTTACAGATATGTAATTTGTTGAGTGTTTGAAATTACTTAATTTGCCAAATCCATAATCATTCAAAAACAAAAGGACAGCTTGATAATTCATTTGATAGCAAATAAGATGCCATCAGTAGCGTGTGAACTTTGAATTTTTATTTTTTCCTAGTAGCAGGGATAAATTTCAGAGGATCATTTATTTAAAGATGGAGGGAATCTCAGAGAGCATCTGATCCTACTCCCTCTTTTTGGAGGTGAGGAGACCGATGCCTAGAGATGTTAAGTGACTTGCCCAAGGTCACACAGATTTAACATCACAGACAGGACTTGCATCTGCTCTAAAGTCTGTTCTTTTTCCATACACCCCTCATTCATCCATTCACATTCTCATCCAATTGCTCTTGTGGCTAAGAGCAGACATTTTCGTCGTAGTTAGTTAACCTTAAGGATCTTGCCTGAGACCATGGAACAAAATGAGGTTAATTGGACTACACATAGCCTCCTGATTCTGGCCATTCTCTAAGTGAGCTAGCCAGCTAATGCTGCATGTCCAGAAAGCATGCCCCATCCACCACAGGCAATTCTGAGTGCTACCAAGCAATACTAAGATATTCGTAGTGATTGCCCTGAATATTATTTAGGTTAAGCATTATGCTGGTTTATATCTATTTTAGGGTGTAGTGTTATCCAAAGGGGAGAGGAATGTAGTAACATATATGGGGCAGGGGGAATAACCATTTAAATAGCATTTGTTATATGCCAGGCTATTTACAAATATTAACTAATTTAAACTTCACAACACCCCAGTGAGGTGGGTGGTGTTACCATCCCCATTGACAAATGAGGAAACTGAGGCAAACAGGTTAAGTGAAAGAGCTGATAAATGGTTGAGGCAAGATTTTAATTCAGGTCTTCCTGACTTCAGGTCATAAGCTCTATTCACTGCATCACCTAGCTGCCTATGCAGGGGTGGGGAACCTGTGCCCTGGAGACCACATGTGGCCCTCTAGGTCCTCCAGTATGGCCCTTTGACTGAATCCAAACTTCACAGAGCAAATCACCTTTTTGTTCTGTGAAGTTTGGATTTGGTCAAAAGGCCTCACTTGAGGACCTAGAAGGCTACATGTGGTCTTGAGGCCACAGGTTCCACACCCCTGGATGGCATTTGGGTACATTTCACTAGAAAATATACTACTCATTTCAGGTACTAAGTTCACCTTATATATTTTTACTCACTCTGCTTTGCATCTGCTGCTCTGCCTGGTTTCAACTCCATGGAATCAAATGTCCCTTTCAGGATAAGCTCATCATTTCTAATTTCATCACTATGCTGCTAACTCAAGCTGGATACTACCTTCAGGATGGATAATGGAGTAACAAACCAGTCCCAAAACTTTCCTTTCCAGAGGGCAAAAATTGGACTTACAGAGCATTCCATTTTGCATCTGCGATTCTGCCTGGTTTCAATATCATGGAACAAGATGCCCTGGCAACTGTGGGACTGGGTACCACCTGACATCCCCTCTCCCTTCCAACCTTTTCTGTGTATTGTCTTTTCCTCCATTGTATTGTAAGCTCCTCGAAGGCAGGGACTTTCCTTCTCTTATCTGCATCTCCTGCATTTAGCACAATGCCTGGCACATAGTAAGCACTTAATAAATCTTTATTGTATTGTATTATGTTGTATTGTGTTGTATTAGATTCTATTGTGATGTTTTGCTGTCGTTCAGTCATTTTCAGCTGTATCTGACTTTTAATGAACCCATTTGGGGTTTTCTTGGTGAAGACACTAAAGTGATTTGCTATTTCCTTCTCTAGTTCATTTTACAAACAAGGAAACTGAGGCAAACAGGGTCAAACCCAACGTCAAGCTAATAAATGTCTGAGGTGAATTTGAATTCAGGTCTTCCTGATTCTAGAGCCAGCAGCACTCTATGCATTGCACCACCTAGCTGCCTTATCGTACTGTTCTCTATTGTGTTGTGTCTATTTTGTGTTGTATTGTATTGTATTGGGTTGTGTTGTGTTGTGTCGTATTGTGTTGTACTGTGTTGTGTTGTATTGTATTGTATTACATCGTATTGTCTTCCTTGAGTAAGTGATAAAGGCTAGCAGCCTATCACCAAGTTGTTTCTTTATGGAACAAGGCCAAGGGACTCCCACATGTACAAGAGAGATTTGGAATATTTTCAGAATTTGCTCCTTCTCCCTGGAATCTTTTCACGTTACAGTGAAGTTGGGGGAATTCTTGCATCCCAGGTAAGCCTGGCTAAGCTTCAGCCTGAACAGGAAGCAGTGAAAGTGAGTGTGGTTTGCCCAGACTTCTGGGTGAGACCATACAGTGGGAAAGGATGAGGTGCTTCTTTCCCCCAGGTATTTTATAGAGAATGGGATTCAGGATCCTCAGACATATGGGCAATGATTTGGTGATAAGATTTTAAGTTCTGTGTCATCACATTTCATCCTCCAACATAACACGGGCACCTATTCCACCATCTTGGTATTGTCCTCCAATACTCTTTGTGAGAGAAGGTACTGGGGAAAGAGCTCTGATCTTAGAGTCAGAAGAACATGGCTCAAATCCAAGCTTTTCTACTTATTACCTGTTTAACCTTGCTCAAACCAATTAATTTCTCTGGCCCTTACTCTTTTCATTTATAAAACCGGATTGGACCTGATGGCCTCTGAAGTCCATTCCAGCTCTGGACCTATGATCCTGTATTTTCAGATGTGATAATTCAGGAGATCTTCACTGAGAACGATTGATTTTGATAGCTTATTGATATGGGCATCTGAGCACATAATCATCGTTTATTGGCCTGATGAGATGTTAGAGGTGACCAACTTCAACTCCGTCATTTGACAGACAGATGAGGAAACTGAGTGTAAGGGAGTTTAAGTGATTCAAATGGGGTCATTCACCCATTAAGTATCTGAGGCAGAATTTGAACTCAGGGCTTTATGACTGCAAAACCAGTGCTCTATTTACTTCACCACCTAGCTGAGATGGTTATGAAGTAGGAAACACTTTTGACCATCTTCCATTCCAAGAATATCTGTAAAACTTAACTCAGAGCAAAAATTTTGCCTTGCTTTAGAGGATAACATGGATCCTGAAGAGATACTTGGAAGAAATATTTTTTTCGGGTTTTATGACATACACAGATTAAGTGATTCTGGATGCCCCTTGGAAAACATATATTTGGGTAATGTTTAAATTAATTAAGCATTTTCCCTACATTGGGGATGAAGGTGAAGCATCAAGGGGAAACCCCTCACAAAGAAATAACCACTTCTGGGTCTAACTGAATTTTCCATTTGTTCAGGTTTGGAGGGGAACTAAGTTGTAGTTCCAACCAGTTCCAGCAGGGGTCAATATGTTTTCATCATTACAAATGGAATTCTCAGTGAGCAGGAGCAGAAGTGTTGATCCTAATTGGAGCAGACACAAGGATCTTCTATAATCCTCTGACATCCTTTTCAAATAATAATTCTTAGGTGGGTGGTGGGCTGGTGCTTGCAATGCCAGAGCAGCCGTCTCTACAATGAAGCCTAACCATTGTCAATTATTTTTGACGTATGCTAGCTTAATGTAAAGCTTCTTCTTACAGGCTTCTCTACCCCACAGAAGGGCACTCCTCCTAATTATGGAGACACACTACTCAGGATGGGCAATGCAAGTGGGTTATTTTGGTCTAATGTGCTTTTCCCAAACACAATCCCTTCCTTCTCTGCCTCTCTGGGTTAGCACAAAGAGCAGGTATATGGCTTCGGTTGAAGATCTCCCTCGGATTGTTTTTAAAAGCCTAATTGGCACTGTCAGTCGAGCTCAGACCATCAAGCCTTCCCAGATCTAGAGAGATGCAAGGGAGGGAGAATCAATTTCTGATGGCATGGCTGCAGCTTCCAAATGGTTAATGGTTAAGTCAAAAGTTTTTTTTTTCTCCCTTTTTCCTTTTCCCCTCCCTTCTAATCATTTGTTCAGAGCCACTGCCTGGCAATAGTATACACACAACCCACCGTCATTGTTCCTGTGAAATATTAAGGCCTGCTTGCTGCCTGAGTCTGAAGCTGTCATTTGGAAGCTCTAGCTCTGTGGGCTCAAAGGAAAAATCCTGACCCCTGTCCCACATTTGTAAGCTCATTTTGGCTTTCCCTGGCCCTGACTGCAGCCCCTTTTTGTTGTTTAGGAGAGTGAATGTCTCCGCATAGAGACATTTTCAGAAATCCAATTCTGGAAAGCTGGTGAGTGTTTCTGAAGAGAGTCAGCTCCAACAGGAAGGCATTACCAGGACATTTAGAAAGCATTTAACTGCTTGAGTGCTGCTGAATTTACCAGATAGAGGATGGAGGAAAAGGCATCAGATGCTCTTCTCTCTACAAAGCCTTCTTTTACCCTAGCCTTACAGAAAGAGGGAAAGACTTAATTTAGAAGGTAAAAGAAAGAATAAGAATGTTGGAGTTCTGCTATCTGGGAAATGATGGGCAAGCAACTTAATTACTTTGTGCCTCAGTTTCCTCACATTCGAAGTAAGGATTAGGACTAGATGGTCTCTAAAATCTATTCCTATTCTAACTCCTAAGTGGAAGGGAGCTAAATTCTCTGAAATGAAATCAATAGACCAAAGCTTTTGGATGGGAGTGAGGTCATTTCCCAAATCCTGAGATTGGAAGGACCTTATCATTGAATACTCTCTCACACTTCTGTGTTAGTTTGCAGGGAATGATTTTTACACAAAAGCATTTCATGTCTTTTTTCAGGCATAGTGAGACTTTTTAATAAATTGATAGGAAAAAATAAAGTCACCTCTATTATCACTGGGAAATTATAAAAAAATTTCTAGGCATAATTAAATAAAGTAATATGAGGGCAAGGACTAGGCTTCAGCTCTCTTTGTAAACTTACAGAGCTTAGCATAAACACTAGCCCTTTGAAAGTACTTAGATGCTTACAACAAATTCATGATCTCACTCTGTGGGGACCTCTTCAACCAATGTAGACCACGGCCTTTCTATATCTTCTGAATAATCACTATCTATTGTAGGGAGTCAGTAATTATTTGTGAAACTGAATTGAAAGCTGATGATAAAATCCTTTGATGATACTTATTAGACTTTATATCTTCATTACTTTAATTCCTTATTTGCATTTTAAACAAATCTTAAATACTATGGAACAGACTGGATAAATATAACCCATCAGAAACAAAGAGGCTTCTGGGAAGCATAGCTTTTCCCAGATTGAAGGCAGGATTGAAAGATTATGGAAAATAAAAGCCACACAGGACAGGAGATGTCTAGGAATTTCTACTTTCTGTGGAGATGGGAAGGGTCCAAATGATAACCGCACCAGTGGTGAGCTGATGGCAAGCGAACGGTACTGCTGTCCTGAACTCAATATCATAATTGATGGAGCCTTGTCTACTGAACTGACTCACTTGAGTAATCTGCTCTTAAAGGATTTGCCGTTTGTTTAGATATACCGCCTTGCTGCATTGTGGGAGAAGATGAAATTATTCCCTCTTTACTATCCTTTGTCTCATTTCTACTTGGTCAACTGTCATTGCTGCTCTATCTAAACTTTGTTTACTTGCTACCTGGACTTTTCTAAGGGATTTTGTCTCCAGATATGGATAAGCTGATTTTTGTTGCATTCTGAGTGATCACTTGCTGTAAAGGGGGGGATTGCTTTTTTTTTTCTACCACAAGGGAGGAAAAATCAAAAGAGAATTTGAGACCAATTTCTTTGGGCTTAACTATCAGACTTCCTCACTACACAAGGCGAGGTTTCATAAGCAAGACCCTGTTGAAATGGAACATAGTATTCCAATATTCAACAAATCCCAGAATGCAGACTTGCTGGGGAAAGCACTTCCTACTTGACAAGAATTAAAAGGAAAACTGAAATATGGTTTGATATAATTAAGTTAAATGAGCATGCCACACTTTGGACCATAATAAGCTCCAAATGGATTTGTGAACTAAAAATAAAAAGTCATATGATAATAATATTTTTTAAGAAAAGAAAATGAAAGGAAATACTTCCCATGACTGTGGCTAGAGGGAAACAAACAAAGAGTAAAAATGACCATTCTATCAAATTAAAAATATTTTGTACAAAAATTATTGTCAACAGAATAAAAAGATAAATTGCTGAATGGAAAAATAATTGCAGGATATATGTGCAATAAAAACCTGATATCCAAGATATATGGAAAATTCACATAAATATGTTAAGATGAAAAATCATCCCACAACAGACAAATGAAAGTTGTGATCAAACAGAAAATAGTTCATAAAAGATGAATAACAAACTAGTAACAAAATTTTGATTAAGTGCTTCAAATCATGAATAATATTATTTTTTTGACTTGGACTTATGATATCATTGGTGAAGAGAATATCTAGCTAAGGAACTCCTTTTACCAAGGCATATTAGCAACTATTCAACAATTTACAATCCTAGAGATTTGCTTGAGGGGACTGAGAGACAGGTGATTTGCCCAGGATCACGAAAGCAGTATATATAAGAAACAGGATTTGAATCCAGGTCTCTGAGCAGAGCTACTACCCTATGAAAATTCATACTATTCTGTGAGACAACCTAGTACCACTCAAAGTGTCAAAGATGGAAAAAATATTCAGAAAGTCAATATTAATTGGACTTTGGGAAAATCAGTAGTCTAATAGATTGTTTAACAGAACTATGAGTTGGTCTCCACTTTGTGGGAAAAAAATGGAATTATGTGGTGAGTCATTAAACTGTTCCTATCTTTTTACCCAGTGATCCCACTAGTAGAATATATCCCAGGGTTTTATATGTATAATATGTGTATGGATATGTGCATGTGTGCATATATGCATATATGCATATATAGATACATGGCCTCATATATACATACATATGTGTATACATACATACATGTGTATATGTGTATATACCCACACCCACCAAAATACACATGGAAATTTTTTTTTTGTTGTAGCAAAAACAGGAGAAAAAATGGGTTCCAGGGAATAAAAGGGGAAAAAAGGAATAGCTACTATTCTCCAATAAGAAATGATGATGATGCAGAATTCAGAGAAAGATGATTAACAACACCAAATGGCATTGCTATACAGTAACCTGATTCTAAACATGGAAAAAATCCCATGTCCTGGGGATTCCAGCTCTCACCTTTGTGCTTATGTGCTCCACCCTGCTTTGGAAGGACTGCTGAGGAATGATAAGCTCTTAATCATTTTTAGAGAATGGCTAGACTTCTAACCTCCAGTTCTTCTCTTTGGATAGACACTGATAGCATCTTCCTAGTTTAAAGGATGCAGCTAATGTGGATCACCTAAGCAAAATTAGAGACTGAGCCTCCACCCACAGGAATCCTCACATTCCCTGAATCTGCTGCTTTATTCACAAAGTCCTGGTTAGGCGACCTTTGCATAATGGAGTTGATCCCTCATGAGAACAGGCATGCAGAACTGCACACGGTTTTTTTTTTTTTTGCCCTTTGCATAGAATCAATAGAAATAAATGAAAATTATATATATGTGTACACACACATATATGTACATATATACATATGCATATACACATATATGTACCGGCACGCATACATACATAGATAGACACACATATATGTACATACACACATCCACACATATATACATGTAGATGTACACATACATGTATGTTCTACTGAGAATCTGAATGCCTGTAGCTTCTTCTAGACTGAGGCTGTCCCCAACCACTATGTAGTTACGCTTTGAATGTAGGCGAATTCCAGGAAGTTCATCATGCTCACTCTACTACACCTGCTCTTCATGGAAAGCAGGTAATAATAGGAGCAATAATAAAAATAATAACTAACTAAGCTATATAAATATGTAGCACTTTGTGCCAAGCACTGGGTTCAGCACCTTACAATTTGCTCCTCACAACAACTTGGAGGGAGGGGCATTATTCCCATTTCATAGATGAGGAAACTGAGGCAAACAGGTTAAGTGACTTGCCCAGGGTCATGCAGTTGCTATCTGAGGCCGGAACTGAACTCAGTTCTTCCTGACTCTATTGTGCCATCTAACTGCCTATCCAGGTAAATAAGGAATATAGGAAACGTAATTCAGTCCCTAAATACTGCTCCACTCACTGTGGGTTTCCTCAGAGTGGCAGACAAAAGAAGAACCTAGGGAGCCGAGGCCAACTTTTCCTCTCATATTTCTGTCATGGCCTTAGCCTCAGTAGCTCTTCGACCATTTCAATTGGCTAATTCATCCCTAGTGAGGTAAGCAGGGTGTAAACAAGTGCAAAGCAGATGTGGAAACTCTCTTTTCCCTGCTCACCATCATGCTGTCTCCCAATGTCCTTGAACTTTCCCTTTTTGTCCATCTGTTTCTCCAAGAACTGAGTCAGGTCCCTCTTTGTCCTTCCATCGACACTCAAACTTGGATACTCTTTACTCTTCATCTGCCTCCATGAAGAGGTGAGTGGAGTGAGGGCATTATTCATGGGAAGACATTTATGAACAAATGCAGAGACAAAGTAATCAGACCCAGAAGAAAAATACATACAATGAAAACAATAATGTAAGTGGAAGCAACACCAAGAGGTAGCTGGACTTGAGCTCATTATAAAAGATCAAACTAGGCAGAGCCAAGATGGCAGCTGGAAAGCAGGGACTAGCATGAGCTCCCTGCCAAGTCCCTCCAAAACCTGTAAAAAATGGCTTTGAACCAATTCTAGAACTGCAGAACCCACAGTGTAGCAGAGGGAAGCAGGGCTCTAGCCCGGGACAGCCTGGATAGTCTCTCGGTAAGATCTATCCCACACGGAGCTGGGAACAGAGGGAAGTGGAGCTGAGCAGAGCAGAGCCCAGTGTGGGTGGCACAGAGGAGCTGGGTGGAGCATGCCCTAGTGCCCTGAATCAGTGAGCTGCAGCAGTTACCAGACTTCTCAACCCATAAATACCAAAGACAAGAGAGTAGGTTAGTGGGAAAAGCTGCTGGGGACAGGGAGTTTGCGGTTTGGCCACTGCCCCGGGGGCAGCGGAGGTGGGGCAGCTTCAGAACTACAGCTGCGGTTGCTTCTGGCCCCAGGCCCACCTGGTGGGAGGAATTAAGTGGCAGATCAGAGCAGAAGTGCAGAGCCTGCTGAAGGTCTGAGTCCATTCTGGGTTGGGAGTTCTTGGGGAAGGAGGAGTGCTGGTGAGGTAGAGCTGGCGCATCCCCTCAAGCATGGAACATAGAATTCTTTAGTCTACAAGCAGTCATACCCCGCTGAAAAACTCAAGGGTCAAGTAAGTTGGCTGGGAACATGGCCAGGCAGCAAAAACACACCCAGATTCAGTCTCAGACTTTGGAATCCTTCTTTGGTGACAAAGAAAAGCAAAACATACAGCCAGAAGAAGTCAACAAAGTCAAAG
>JAQQSZ010005494.1:0-13853 GCA_028646595.1 Phalanger gymnotis
GGGATTGTGAGTCTAGTTGTTGTCTTTGTGAATTATAGCCTTCAGTTTCCTGAGGTGTGGGGGAGGGGTCTGGCTCCCTGATGTCTCCTTCCCTAGGGGTGCTCTCCAGAACTGTTGCTCTTCAGCAACGGTCTCAGCTCTTTATTGTTTGAGCTGATGTCTGGTACTTCCCCTGGGAGAGCAAGAGTACGGTCTGGGCTCCTGGTGATGACCCCTGCCAGCTCTGCCCCTCTGGGACTAATGAACTTCTACTATTTGGCCACTGAAGCCCCACTTCTATCTCCTCTGTTCCAGCGTTCTTTTTTTTTCCAAGGAATTCTCTGGGTGAGGGTGGCCAGGGATTAGAGCTGTTTACCTGGCCATTATGTCTTCCAGAAGTTCAAGAAGCCTCGTTTCATACCTTTGGGCTGCAAGCCTCAGGAGTTTGTGTTCCATGGCCGGTGGCGTTGCGCTGCCTCTCGTGGCTTCCACAGACTGCCGTCCTGTGTTGGGAGGCCTGGGGATCTCCGCCAGTTTCGGGTGCCCAGCTTTCTCCCAGCATGTCTCCCACGTGGGTTTCCTGGCCGGCCGCTTCCGCTTTGGTCTGGAGCAGCTCCGCAAGCCCAGCACTCTCCGAGCCTACAGATTCATGCCTTCAGCCTTTCAGACTCTCCCGGCTTGGAAATTTGCCCCACTCAGACTTCTCGAAGTTTCTAACTCTCTCGAATCTGCTCAAATTCACTTTTTTATAGGAATCTGACAGACCTTGTGAGAGAGCTCCGGTAAGACACTGTGCGGCCATCTTGGCTCCACCCCCTAGATATTTTTTGGCTACACGCTCACAAGTAGTTAATAGTCTGACAGTGACCTTTTATTCCCTACCCTGCTGGGCTCCTCTGGACTTCGTGATTCCCCCTGGAACCTCATCATCCTGTAAGATCATATCAACCCTAGAACTCATGCCTTGTTAGTGGCCCCTGCTCCTGTGGCCCCTTCCTCTCTTGGTTGGGAGACTGGATGATAGAGAGCCAAAAACTCCTCCCAGATCTTCCACTCAGAGAGGGCTCTCAGGACACCCATCTCTTCATTTCCATAGACTTTCCCCTCCAAGCCTCAGGACTTAATCATGTCCCAAGCATGATATCTTTCCCCACCCTTCCCCTCCTCTACTTTTCAGCTTTCTGTTTTGGGTTTTCTCCCCCATTAGATTGTGACTTTCTTGAGGGCAGGGACTGTTTTTTGCCTTTCTTTGTAGCTCCAGCTCTTAGCATTGTGCATGGCACATAGTAGGCACTTATTAAATGTCTATCGACTGACTGACTAACAATGGTGAGCCAATATCTCCAAGCTCAATAGATAGTATTTTGCTACGTTTATCCCTGATGGAGTGTAGGGACAATCTGCTAACAGCTACTGTGCCTGTGTAAGACCAACAACAACCAGCACACAGAAGTCTACCAACACAGGTTCTTTGATCTGCTTTTCTAAGGAAAGCAACTTTAAGGGATTAACAATATCAGTTTAATTAAACATACATATATCATTCACTTAGTTCAGGGGGAAAAGATCAGGCCCCTGAACTTCAAGGCAAATACAAACAGAGATTATAAACATCGACAGACAGGCCTTGTCTGATTCAAATCACAATTCATAGTTACCAGAGAAGCACCAACATCTATCTGGGTTACAAAGCTGGGGGGCAGTTGCAACAGCTTGCCCAGAGTCTCAACACTCCTTCCATGAGTGAGCCCCAAAAGTCAAACACCAAGCTCCCCTCAATTATATTCTGTTCAGAGCCCTGAGGGCTCTGACCTCACCCAGGCTGGGTGTGTAAAAGTTCCCCATCCCCAGTATCACCTCATATACAAGTCAATGACTCCTGATTGCCTCAGTGCTGAGAAATAGTTGAGAAATACTCCAAAACAAAGACAGCAAAAGGTTTCCCACCAATTCAAAAAAAGGGGAAATTTGATAGTCTTAGCACCCCAAAAGGGAAGAAGTCTGATTTCTGTAACTTGGGGACAGCCCCAAATTTAAATAAATAAATAAACTATTAGGCTGGGGACAAAATGGTAAACCCGGGCACAATCAACTAATTTTCCAATCCTAGTCAATCATTACTTAATAGCTGAGCAACTATAGCTGTGTCAGCAGGCTACAGAGAGAGCCTCCATTAACTAAGCAAGGATTTCAATCCTTAGCTCTGTTTGCTGCTGTGACTTGACAATTGTTTCATGGACATAGCAACAAACTGTAGATATTACCAGATGGAAAACTGTTATGGCATAAAAAAATCTGGCCTTGGAATCAGAAGCCCTGAGTTCGAGGCTTCAGCTCTGTCATTTCTTAGCCATGGGATGCTGAGCAATTCTATTCAACTTTATGAGCCTCATTAAAGTAATGGAATTGCACTAGATGACCATCTTTCAGATCTGACATACTGTGATTCTAGAATCTTATGATATTCTGCAGAAAAATGTGGGATATTTTAGTGGAAAGAACACAAGACTTAGAGTCAGAAAGCCTGAGTTTGAATTTTAGTTCTAACACTTAGCAGCTGTGTGACCTTAGATAATCTATATAGAGTCTAAATTTCCTTTTCTGTAAATTGAAAATAATAATGTTAGTAATGCCTGACCTATCAATCTCACAAGGCTTTTATGACAGTCGGATGAGATAAGACATGAAAATGTTTTGTAATCACAGAATGCCATGTAAATACAAATTACTGTTCTGCAAGACCCAATAGACATTTATTCAGAATTTCACAAGTGGAAGACACTGCGCTAAGTATTCAGAATTCAAATAGCCTGCCCTCAAAATAATCCTTGACCTCAATCGACAAATCGGAAAACATACATTAAGTATTTACTATATGCCAAGTAATCTTCTAGATGCTGGGCATACAAAGATGAAAATAAAACCACCCCCTGCCCTCAAAGTGCTTATATTCTAATGAAGAAAATCACATTTTATCTGAAAAGAAGACAAGTCCAAATGAGGAGAAAAGTATAGAAAAATACAGTTGGAAATGATAAAGCTCTTTGAAGCCGATTTAAAAAAATTAAGAAAGCTTTGGGGAATGCTGTGCCTACAGGGAAATGTAAGGCAGGGACACAGATGATGAGATTATCAGATTTTCCATGACCCTAGAATATTTTCCCATTCAGTTTTGTTTTATTTTCTGAGTACAGAACGAGACCATTTAAATAGTGGAGTATTATTGGTAGCAATAGCAGTAGATATTTTTTCTTTAACTATATCGTCTAAAAAGATTTCCTAAACTCTCAAGTGGTTTTTATTACCTACTGTGACTTCTAGTGTGATGAAAATGAATGGAAAAATAGAATTCTTATAAGTGAAATTCGTTTGACTGATAACTCTACTATGACAATTGTATTTAGATAAATGAACGATAAAAGTATCATGGCATAGGAGAGGAGATCAGCTTTAAGAAAAGGGTTCAAATCTTTCCAGTGACACATATTAGCTGTGTGCCCCTGGGCAAATCTTTTAACTTCTAAGTGCTAGGGATAAGACCCTGAGATTCAGACCAAATACTCTTCTGCTTGGTTTTCTAAACCAATGAAGTCAGAGCTCCAACCCAATCCCTCACCTGAATTACTACGATAGATTTTGGGCTGGTTGTCCTACCTCCAATCTCTCCACTCTCCAGCTCACCTTTCACTCACCTGCCAGAATAATTTTCTTAATGCACAGGTCTAACCATATAATTAAGCAACATATATTGTGTCTTTCCATTATGTATAAAATAAAATACAAACTCTTATAGAGTACTCCACAATTTAGCCCTTTACCAGCCTATTAAATGTTGTTCCTTTTTAGAGATTCTCCACTTGTGCTAAATTGGATAGTGTGACTTACTTGTGGTCAAGAAAACCCAAACTGTATGACCCTAAGTAAATTTTCTCTGAGCCTTGTTATCTTCATCCATAAAGTGAGGAAGTTACACCCAATGACTTCTAAGATCTCTTCCAGCTTTAAATTCATAATCCTAAAATAATTCTTGTTCCATCATTTAGTTCTACCTCCCTCCTTATCTCAGCCTTTCGGAATCCTTCTCTTCTTTAAGGCCCAACTCGGGGGCCATTGCTCGTTGGCTCGACTCTCGTCTTGAAACTGGACTCCAATGACTGTGGAGGAGAGAGTGAGGCTGATGATTTTGCACATCTCTGCCTCATTTAAACCCAATGCACTTGCAAGTCAAGATATCACCCTCCTGATGTCATTGGTCCTCTTCCATAAGGAAGAATAAGCAACAACAAGGCCCACCTTGGGTGTACCTTGAAGACTTCCTGGCTCTCTCCCATTGAAAGCAGTCCCTTCTTTGAATTTGCATTAATCACTTTATTTGAATTTCTTTTTTTCTCATCATACTTTGCCATGGACTATATTTCTTTGTATATATGCTTTATCACCTCCAAGTAAGTAGTGCAATGGAAAAAGTGCCATTCCTGGACTCAGGAAGACTCCTCTTCCTGAGTTCAAACCTGGCCTCAGACACTTATTAGCTTTGTGACCCTGGGCAAGTCACTTAACCCTGTTTGCCTCAATTTCCTCATCTGTAAAATAAGCTGGAGAAGGAAATGGAACATCGCTCCAGTATCTTTGCCAAAAAAAACTCCAAAAGGGGTCACAGATATGACTGAAGTGACCAAGCAAAAGCAAATTACAAGCTCCTTTAGGTCAGGTATTGTGTTCTTTATCTTTAAATCTCTAACAAGAATCAGAATGGTATGACAGCTAGAGAGCTGCCTTAAAGCTAGCAAGGTCAGAGTTCCATTCTTACCTCTTATATAGTTGTATGACTTTGGACTTAACCTCTCTATATTCTAGACAACTCTCCAAGATTTTAGGGTGCATGGAAGGTGCTGATCTACGATGATGGAAGCAGTTTACTGTGTCAACAAAATCACAGCCTTAATCCTTATTCTTAGAACTTAGGATAAATCTATTATATTTGTCACATGCTTGTTGAATAAACGTGAATCGAAGCTGGTGTTTAAAGGATGGTATTCTTATGAGAAAGCAACATTTGTAACCTAATTAGTGAAATTCCCTTTGCTTGAACAATTAGCATCAACTTTTATAAAATTTTTCAGCTATGTTTTCCCAGTACCAAGATGTCTTCATTGTTTTTCTACTTTGGGATCCCGGGATTAGCATGAGCAATGAAGTAGCTAAGGGACATGTGGCAGTTCTGTCCCTGCTGTTAGACTGACTTTCATATGGAAGTATTTAAGGCAATAATCTCTTCTTATTCAAAATGATCAAGTCAACAGGTTTGAAACCCAACCTGTAGAATGTTTTTTTTCCTTAAGTGTGCAGCACAAATTTATGTTTTATTTGTACTTTTCCTCTTCTGAAAATTTCCATGAGACTTTAAAATGAATAGCAACCACTGTTTTAAAAAAGAAAGAAAGAGAAGAGAATTAAGGAATGACTTATTCCTTCCCAGATTCTCCATGACCTGTCAGTTTTCCAGAAAAGCAACAAATATTTCTCTTAGCTTCCACACTAAACACTCTAACAAAGCTGTTTTTAAAAGCAAGAATTGTTCTAGTTTTGGTTCAACCCCAAACAGCACATATTGCAAAATGAGGAAAGGGACAAGGCTTTTAAATAGCTAGCTTCATTCTGCATAAAACATTTACCTTTTACCCATTAACAGGAGCAAAATTTATTACCACAGAAAAAGCGTCAAGAAACCACAAATGTGCTCTTGGAAAATACATTGTAAGTGCCATGGAAGTGAGACCCCACCCTCCCAAGGTGCATGGAGGCCTTCCTCACTGGCAGATTCATTTGGAGAGAATTATTTGAAAGTCTTTAGAAAATGGAGAGAATTTCAGAAAGTCGTTTGTAGCTAGGCATTGCCCAAAAGAAAAGGCAATTGCAAACTTATTAGGAAAGGGAGCTTTCAAATTATTTATTTCAGGAATGTTTCTTATACATTTCCCCAAAGAGAAAGTGGAAAGCAAATAACCTTAGTGTTTTTTTTTTTATTTAGGATTTTTTTGGCTTTTAAAATTCCTAGAGCAACCATTTCAATATCCAAAGTTTGATTTATTCATTTTCTTTTTGTTTCTTCTTTTTTAAATTGTTGTTGCAGAAAAGAGGTGCTGAGAAACTCTTACTATCAGAAAAGGGTATGACAGATCTATCTGTTGGTTAACTTCTCATTACAAAGGTGTCAGGCAAGACCAGCCAATTATGGACTTGAGGCATTACCATCCTCTCCACATGCTCAGTTTTTCTTTCCTTCTCCATCTTTCTGCCTTCTCTCCTTCTCTCATTAGTCCCTTTGTTGAGAAAAGTAGTACCTTGTCCTAGGATACAGTACATTCATGGTGGTTTGGGATGCAGTGGAAAGAGAACTGGATTTGGCCTCAAACAACCTGGGTTTGAATCTCAGCTCTGCCACTTTGCAATATATTCTCTTCTTGGACACTGCCAGCACTCTGGTGTACACTCTCATCTCACTCCTGGGCTACTGTAACAGCCTGATGATGTATCTACCTGTGTCAAGTCACTTTCCTCTCCAATCCATCTTCCATGAAGCCACCAAAGTGATTTTCCTAAAATGCAGATCTGATAGTGTTACCCCCTCCCTCTCCTATCACCCAATAAACTCCACTGGCTCCCTATTGCCTTCAGGATCAAATACAAAATCTTCTGGCATTCAAAGCCCTTCATAACCTACTTCTCTCACCTTTCCAGTCTTCTTACATGTTATTCCCCACCATTTTCTCTTCTATCCAGGGATGTTGGCCACCTTGCTATTCTACAATCAAAACATTCCATCTCTTGGCTCCAGGCATTTTCTCTGGCTGCCCCCTGCCCCATGCATGGAATGCTCTCCCTCCTCATCTCTGCCTATTGGCTTCCCTGGTTTCCTTCAAGCCCCAGCTAAAATCCCATCTCTTTCAAAAATCCATTTCCGACTCCTCTTAATTTTTGCACCTTTTCTCTTTTCATTATTTCCTATTTATTAATTAGTTCCTATTTATCTTTCCTATTCATGCTTGTTTTCTCCTCCTTTAGGCTATAAGCTCCTTGAGGGCAGGAGCTAGCTTTCCTTGTTTTTATATCCCCAGCATTTAGCACAGCGTCTGGCAACCAATCAACTAATAAACATTTATTTATTAAGCACCTAAATGTGCCTAATACATATTGACTGTTTATTGACTGACTTTAGGCAAGTCAAGTTATATCTGTAGACTTTAATTTCCTAATCTGATAAATGACAAAGTTTGTCTGAAAGACTTCAGAGGTTCTTTTCCTACCTACCCCCTTGTGTCTACATGAACAAAAGTGAAGCAATGTCATTTTTCTCAGAAATCTGATTTAGTGCAATCAAGACCTGAGGAGTCTGTTAATGTACTCATTCTAACTCTACCTCTCACTTGCTCCATGGTCTTATGTAAATCATTTAACTTATTAGGGCCTCAGTTTCCTCTCTGTTGAATGGAGATAATACCTTCCCAACCTACACAGTTCTAGTGGTGAAATAAAATTTAAAAAGCAAACTTGTTTTAAAAGTTGAAAAGTCCCTTATCCCTGTAAAGTATTATTATCAATTAAGAAAAGTTAGATAGGTGCGAGTAAGAATACTTCTATATTTAAACTCACAAGGTTCAGGGCCTTAATTATCTAGATAGTTGCCTAAGCTTTTTCCCCCTCATTTTCCTTGAGTTGACTCCACTCAACAAAGTTTCCAAAACCAAGGCAATAAAAACATGGAAGGGAGAGCTGAAGTGAAACTCAGAAGCTGTATATTCCATCTGAAAGGAATAGGCACTAATTGTCTATGTCTTACAGGTCACCTATTAAAAGTTCAGGTCTGCTTCCTTCCTTTGCTCCCTCACTGCGACTCCTGCTCAACACTTAAGTTTAGAATTTGGCAGTCAGAATTTGGTAGACTTCTATCATCTCATCTGACTTTCGGTTATGGCACATTCTAGAGTCCTCTATTGCCCTGAGCCAAGGTTGCAGCCCCAGCTAATCCCCTAACTTGGGTCGTGCCCCTGAGTTGCGCAGGAAGAGTGAGGCCATTCTAGTTCTGGCAGCTGATGGGCTAGCACAGCTTTGACTTGAGCAAATGCCAGGATTGATGAGAAAAGAGGCTGGAAAGAATCTGGTTACTGTGATGGCTGCAAAGCCATCAGATTCCCTTCTGGGCATTGCATGAAAATCTGTTACCGTCATCAGGTAACTTTATAACACAATGCATTCACAGGACGGGAACTCGTTAGGAGATGGGCAACCACTTCTGCAGCTCCTGTGGCAGTGGAAGAGAAGACTATCTTTATTCAGAGCAGCAATTCACCCCAACTCCCCCTTAGCTTGACTGTTCAGTGAACCTGAGAAGGAAAGGAATGCTGAGGAATGCATATTCCTCGAATGTTGTAGAAGCTGCTCTCAGATTTCTCCATTTGTCTGAATTACAGCATGAGCCATCTCTACATCTCTCAACACCCACAGGGCTCTGAAAGATCAGTTATGTAATTCAGCACTTAGCATTTCAGAATCCCATAGGGCTACTAGCAACCCATGCTGACCTTTCAGTAAAGAGGGGCTCAAAGGGTCTAGGAGGGGAGATCACCAGAAAAGGAGACCTCCTTATTTTGCAATTCATAGAAGGTAAAGGGCTCCTCCTGAAATTTTCCCTTATTGAGCCAAAATACGACCATCTAGTGCTCCCTATTATCATTTTACCAAGGAACTAAAAAAATGGTAAAGAAAAAAAATGCTTGATTTGTTCCTATCTGGAACAGAATAAATTACTTTTTTTAAAAAATGATAGTTCTTTTAAGTCAGAAAGGCATAAATTAGTGGAAGAAATAATTTGATAAATAGATCTTAGTGATCCCAAAAGGGTTTTAAGCACTTAATGCACCACCCAAAAAGGAGCATTTTACTCTGTCCCTGGAAATAAGATCACACTCAGTGGGTCATTAATCTTCATCTACTCTCCAAGATTTGCTTATGTGGCACATATTAGTATCTCCATTTTACAAATGAGAAAAGTGGAGCATAAAGAGATCAAATAACCTGATGAGCAAAAAAAAAAAAATCATACTAGGTCAGTGGAAGAGCTGGAAATAAAACCCAGGATGATTGACTCCAGCCTGTGTTTCTGAAGGCCTCCTTGCCAGTATGCCCCCAAATAAATTGCCACTCTTCTCTCTCCACTATTCCTTTTGTTGGACTGAGGCTTTTTGGCCCCCTGGCTCCAGGTTGCTTTCTCTGACTCCAGTCTCAGAAAAAAAGATTCAGGAAAAATGAAAGTTCAATTTCCCATCTGTCTTTGTGCATAGCAGTCATCAAAGATTTGTCAGATTTAATTTAATCTGTAAAATCCCTTTTGTCCCTAAATTTCTTACAGTAGAAAAGCTTCACAGATTGTATACATAGAATGATAATTTTCACTTTCCACAAATTTTGATTCTGGATTTGTTTCTCATACACTATAGTTGGTAACTTCCTTTTAAAACTAATTATCATAAATCCCTTTATACTTGCTAACGAGGTGCTAAGTGCTGTTGTTTCTACACTAAGGAAGGACTACAAGTACCCATTAAATCTGGCATTCTCTAAATTCAGCCTTACCTTCAGGGGCCCCACCCTAGTTATAGCTCTGGCTATGTTCCAAAATTTGACCCATAATTCAGTTGTTTGGA
Source organism: Phalanger gymnotis (assembly GCA_028646595.1). Taxonomy (NCBI): domain Eukaryota; kingdom Metazoa; phylum Chordata; class Mammalia; order Diprotodontia; family Phalangeridae; genus Phalanger; species Phalanger gymnotis. The sequence continues at coordinate 9,684 of JAQQSZ010005494.1, forward strand.
ACTCACACCATGTTTTTCCCCATAGAAACTATGTCATTAGTAATGTCGAGGTTTCTAAACTAACTCACAAAAGCCTGTTTGGTCTATGGTGTAACTCAGCCACTTCATGAATAATACTACAAAACTCATTACGCCAGGGGTTTTATAATACTAATAATACAGTGATGAGAGGCATGTGGCATAACGGCCAAAAACTAGAAATTCCTCAGTTCTGCCTTGGACGCATAATTCGCTGTGTTACTCTGTGCAATTCACTTAACCTCTCAGTGCAAGTCTAGACAAGAGTATAAGGCCATAAGTTCCAGAAATTAATAATAATAGCTAACATAAGGCACTTTACCAAGTGCTTTACAATCATTTTTTCATTTGATTCTTACAATAACCCTGGGAGGTGAGTGCTTTATTATTATCACCATTTTACAGATGAGGAAACTGAGGCTGGCAAATAGATTAAGTCACTTGCCCAGGGTCACAGAGCTACAAAACATCTGAGGCCAGATTTATATTCAGGTTTTCTTCACTCCAGGCCCAGCACAATTTCTACAACACTACCAAGCTGCCTTCATTGGAAGATGGAGTTTTTTCCTCTGGGAGTTCCCTATGCCAAGTCCAGGGAGTGACTAGGGGTCCATTAAAGCACAGCACAATTTCCTAAATGCAATCTGTCTTGCTGCCACCCTTCTCTTCAATTCTGAGTTAAGCACATTATTCTTTTTCAGTTTCTTTCCCAAAATCTATACCAAAGGATGAGCTTTATCATCTGTCTTTCCTATTGAATATTGTAATCTGGACCACAGGAATTTTTCATCTCTCAAAAACTGTATTTTCTTCATGCAGTACAATGGGAGCTATGATGGTAAAAGTCCAACTGCTTTCGTTCCATTTTCATTAGTAGAGAAAGGTTTTTGTGGTAGCGATCTTGAGAGTTCTTTCACATTTTGAATCTGTTTTGGGTTTCGTTTCTTTCTTATATGTACTCTGGATGATCGGGCTTGATGCCACCAAACTTTCTGCCCCTTCTCCTATTTTTCATTCTTTCATGAAACGAAACTGCTCATGGTCCTCTGATATCCGCCGCCATAATTTTACAAGTCAGTTCATGTCGTTTGGATGCAGTGTTGCACTTATCTTGGCAAGGATACGAAGCACTTGCTGCCTGTAAGGCCATATCTAGACTTTATTAATCAGTCAATCAATGTGTTTTTTATTAAGCACCTACTATGTGCCAGGCACTGTGCTAGGTGCTGGGGATACCAGCACAAAGAAATGATGCTTACTTACAAGATTACATTTTCTCAGTCTCATAATGATAATGACCAATTCAGAGTGGTTAAACTTCCTTAGGGAATAATGATAATCTCTGCTTATCTGTCCTTTTATCTATTTGCCACTTGGGGGAGGGGATTAATAGGATCTTTAAAAGGGGTAAGTTGATTTATTTTTTAGTTTCATGCCATATCTTCTAATTGTTATTCTTTTAACTTATCCTACCTTAATATTGATTTTACTCTATGATAATAATATGATGTTCACAGACAATGAAGAACAAACCACAACAACAATTTATAGGATCACAGATTTGGAATTGGAAGGAACTCTGCAGACCAGAGGTCAAATCACCTAATTTAATAGAGGAGGAAACTGAGGCTTGAAATAGTTACATAGAGGTATAGTTAATAAGTTCCAAGGGCAGAATTTCCTAATTCCCAAGTCCAGCACTTTATCCACTATGGCAAATTTTAAAGTTAACAAAGCACTTTTTTTCTCATAACAACCTTGTAAGATAGCACAAGAATTATTGTCTCCTATTCTTTTCTTTCTTATCTCTACTTTCTGGCTTTTCTGGCTTCCTTCAAGGATCAGCTAAAATTCCACCTTCTGCAATAAGTCTTTCATTGTTCCATTTAATGCTAGAACCTTCCCTCCGAGATTATCACCAAATTATCCTCAATATATATTATTTGTACATGCTTCTCTGCATATTATCTCCCCCATTAAATTGTAAACTCCTTGAGGACAGACACAGCCTTTGTTTGCATCTCCAGTGCTTAATACAATTCCTGGCACAAAGTAGGTGCTTAATAAATGCTTATTGATTTGTTGACTTGACTTCCACTTTTTTTCTGGCAATCATAAAAGTTGAGAAAAAACTAGGTAGGGGGAATAGTTTAGGATTTTCTTAACTCTAGTCTTGGTAGCTCCATCAATGGTCCAGAAGGGATGCTGACACCAGATGGATGAGGTAACAAGGTTGGGTAAGGAATAGGATAAGGATAAATAGAGGAAAGATGCTCCAGCAATAGCAGCACTTGGGGTAGTATACATAGTGACTAATACTTCTCAACCCGCAATTCTTGAGACAAACCAATGCTCAACAGAACATAGTGGTGAATTTCATCTCACTTAGCATAATCCTGGGGTGAAACTGAAGAGGGTCAAGGAGATGCTATTTAGAGAGGATTAGTAAGTGTTTGGACTTTCAAGGAAATTTCCAGGTCAGTACAAAAAGTGTACATCTATTTTTACAATGACATATAAATTAAGGATATATATTTTTCATGATAATCCTAAATACATAGGTGCAAACATTCCTACAAAACTGGAACCTGATTACAAATTGATGCTTTCTTATAGTTCCATTAGGCTTACTTGATATGGAGTCATGCACCCTATTGGTGGGGTGAGGGGAGGAAGAAAGAGAAGAGGAAAAGGAAAAGGAGTGAGAGGGAAGAAGGAAAAGAAAGGACAAAAAAGTAACAGAGTAAAAGTTTAGTATATATCTACCATATAGTCTTCTAGCTACTTCCTGTCTAGCCCAGTCATTTGTAATTGCCTTCCTTTCTGCTAAAGTTTCTAAAAGCACTTTGAAAATCTTAAAATGATTCATATCAGCTATTATTATTTTTAACATTTTTGTGGACTGCCCTGCTACTCCCCCTGAAGGTTGGAGACAAAATCATACCTTGTACATTTAGTTTTTTGCTGAATCTGATTAGGAAAGCCATCTTATTTTAAGGGACCATCCAGTTTTGACTTGGGAAGATCCTGCCCTGTTACCAACTACTTAATCCAAGCATATCATGGGCCTTTTTGGAAATCCAGCCTCCTGGATGGAACTGAGGTGGAAAAAGAGGGACTAGAAAGTGAACTGTATTATTACTTCTCCTTCCAAATATCTAGATGGTAACTAGCTCAGGTTTGAGATGACTAGAAGACATGCTGTTTCAACATTTACCTCAGAAACTTACTAGCTGTGTAACCCTGGGCAAATCATTTAACCTCTTCTTGCCTCAGTTTCCTCATCCACAAAATGGAGATAATAATAAACCTAATTCCCAGAGCTATTATAAGGATCAAATGAAATATTTGTAAAGCATCATATACATGCTAGCCATAGGCAGAAAAAAAATCTAATAGTTTCTTAAGAAAATGGCTCATTTGTAATCCAGATATTCACAAATCCAGGGTTGCATCTATGAGAATGAAATATTAAAATATTGCAAATTTCATACCACTTCTGCTTTGGGGCAAATTAAATTGATTCCCCTGTTGGTGACAGAAAGGTCAAATTGCTTTCTCAGAACATCTGTGCATGATGAGATGCAGTAAAATAGAGAAATCTACTTCTCTGGATTAAGACTCAGAATAAAAATTCTGTGTGGACATGTGGTATCAGGATTTTAGCAAACCGTTTGACAAAATCTTCCCTTCTGTATAATCTTGAGGATAAAACTGATACAGTAAATATAGGCTACATGGTAGTATAATTAGATTAATAACGAATTAAACAACTGTACTTAAGGAAGGTTGAGATGACATCATTGCCAACACTAACAACCTTTCCTCGATTCTCATCCTTCCTGACTTGTCTGCAGTGTTTGGCACTGCTGATTCTCTCTTCACTTTTGTTTTTCATGACATGTCTTGGTTCTCTTCTTGTCTGATCTCTCCCTCTCAGAGTGGTACATTGTCATCTATGTTATGTACCCCAAGGTTTTGTCCTTGGACCCACATCATCAAGTACCTATTGGAAATTTTGAACTTTGTATGTGTGTTGGTAAGCAAAATGGGCTCCTTAGCTCTTGGTTCAACAAATGCCCTCGAAGTTTGGCTTTCGTTTGTTTTGAGTAATTCAGTGTATTTCATTGAATCTTACTAAGTGCTAAGCCC
>JAQQSZ010005495.1:0-13853 GCA_028646595.1 Phalanger gymnotis
ACAGAGGGGAGGGCAGACTGGGGAACAGGGCAACCAGAGTGTACGCCATCTTGGAGTGGGGGGGTGTGGAAATGGGAGAAAATCTGTAATTCAAACGCGTGTGAAAATCAATGCTGAAAACTAAACATATTAAAAATAAGTTTAAAAAAAATAGACTGTGTCATCATACGGAGAGGAGACAGGATGTGAGAGCAACAAAGGCTACGTGTGGAGCAGAATGTTGGACTGATCATAGACTTATTCTAAGGTAAACATTTGCATTCAACAAAAGTGGCAGCCCAAGGCAAGATAACTACTAGAAGATTTAATGTCAGCACATTAGCACTTCTCTGAACGGTTTGTTGCTAATTTGGAGGGAAAGCTGAGCCAACACATGCTTGGCTGCAGTGGAGCAGAAAAGGAGTGAGCAACTTCCAGAGATTTGATGTACAGCACTGCATTTACTCATTTGGGTCAGCACACTCAAAAACATCAAGATTTGTTTGATGAAAATGACGGGGAAATTCAGAAGCTACTAAATGAAAAATGAGAAATTCACAGAGTTTATCAGCAGGATAGTTTGTCCATCTCCAAGAAGGCAACATTTAACTTCATCCAAAGTAAAATTCAAGTTAAGCTTAGAGAAATGCTCATACAAAAGCTGACCTAAATCTTCTGGGTTATACGGCAAGAGGAGGTTATCCCCCAAGAGTTCAAGGATGCCTCCATTGTCCATTTGTATAAAAGAAAAGGAAGTAGATTGTTCTGTGATAGTCGTGGGGTGGGAGTCTCTCTCTTAGTCACTGTCCATAAGATTCTTGCCAGAGTCCTCGCTAATAGGCTGATCCTTCACCTGGAAGATAGTCATCCACACAAGAGTCAGTATGGTTTCAGAAAGGGCTGAGGAATGGATGATAGGGTGTTTTTTGCCTGACGAAAAATGTAAGGAGCAGAACACGTCTCTCTGCAACATTTGTTGGTCTGCCTGAGGCCTTTGATGCTGTCAGCCGTGAGGGCTTATGGAAGGTCATAGCAAAATGTGTTGCCTGGAGAAGTTCATCAGTATTGTATGCCATTTCCACAACAGCATGATTCCATGGGTTCTGAATAATGGACGTTACGTTGGTGTTCTCCCTGTTAATAATGGAATGAAGAAGGCCTATGTGCTTGCCCCCATGCTTTTTAACACGATATTTTCAATGATGTTGTCAGATGCCTTCAACCAGAACAAAAACAGCATCAAGGTCAGCTACTGTACTGATGATTTATTATTTACCTTGAAAAAGTTACAAGCCAGGTGTAATGTGGAAGGGAGGCTGGTGCTTGACTTTTTGTAGGTGATTGTACACTCAATTCAGCCTCTGAGGCTCAGATGCAAAAGTATGGATTCTCTGCCATGTTTGCTAATTTTGTCCTGACATTTAATATGAAGAAAACAGAGGTTCTCCACTAGCCAGCACCACACCATCTGTATATGGAACCACCCGTTACAGCAAAGGGAGAACTTTTGAATTCTGTGCATAAGTTCCTTACCGTGGCCATATACTTTCCAGGGTTGTACTCATAGATGATGAGGTTTACATGTGTGTCGCTAGAGATAGCTCAATGTTTGGGAAGCTCTGAAGGAAAGTGTGGGAGAGAAGTATTAGTATAGCTATCAAACTGAAGGTCTACAGAGCCATTGTGCTGACCTCATTGTTGTATGCCTGTGAAACCTGGATGATATACTAGTGCCATGCCAGGAAACTGAATATCTTACTTTTGAATTGTCTTAGTAAGATTCTAAAGATCACTTGGCAAGATAAGGTACTAGACGCTGAAGTCCTTTCTTGAGTTGAACTGCCAACCTTCAACCTTCAACTGCAGACACCACAGCTCCAGTGGGCTAGCCACATTGTTCAAATGACAAACATAAATTTGCTCAAAAGACTATTTTACAGAAAACTCATACGAGGCAGACATATGTTCTTGATAATATCAAGCAAGAAAGTCTTGGCAAATAGGTAAGACATCAGACTGTGTCTATCTTCTGATGGCCTTACTGTCCTAAATAAGTATGAAAAAGCTTATCAGAAGGTTGATTACCAGGTGATGATTTTTTTTGGTGACCATGAGGTTATGAATTATTTTCTGCTAAGGTATGGAATGTATTGCCATGTACCTTAGTTGTTGGCTTATCTATTGATATTAAATAGTTAATCTTGAAAGATTGAAGAAGCAAAAATGATTTTCCTTAATTTCTGTCTATATGTTATTTATTTACAGATTCATCTATATATATAAATTTTATCTAGTTGGTTATCTGAAAAGATGGAGTTTTCATTGAAATGATATTATTAGATTCAAATACACAGAAAAGTACAGAAAGAAAAAGAGCTATAGTCTTGGAATGAGGAATACTGTTTTGGGGGCTGCTGAGATGAGGTGCTTAAGTAGGGTCTGAGAACTTGTGATGTAATTGGGTTATATCATGTATTAGTTTACTGAAATTTAAGAGTTAGAGGATCTGAGTTTGAATTATGTCTGCTAATAGTTGTAATCTTGGGCAAGTTTATTAATCACCACAGACCTCTATTTCCTCATCTATAACATAAAAGATTGGCTTAGATGATCTTTCTGGTCCCTTCCAGATCATAAATCTGTGAGTATTTGGAAACATTATTATGAATGGTAATCTCACATTTACATCAGTGGTTTGATAAAATAATTATTCAATGCTTTGATAGGTTTTGTAAGGTTGTGTTAGTTTTCTATTTATTAGTCATATCCTTTTAGTGTGAAAGAACTTGTAAAAAGATGGGGAAAAAGGTGCTAATTCTTTCTTTCATAGTTTAAGAGTATTGAAAGGTAGGCATAATATGCTTTAGTTAGAGTTTACCTATGCAGATAAAATAATAAATCCTGAAGCATTGAAATAAGAAGCAAAAAAAGATTTTTCATAGTTTCACATCTGCACATTATTCTTTTGCATATCCAGATCCAAGATTTCAGTTTTATGGCTTATTTGAAAAGAGAAATTGAGGAATTACACGTTCATTTTTTACAACATATAATAATAAAAACTGGATTTCTCGGAATTCATTAATAATTGGAATTTTTCTCTAGTCCTAATTTTGAGATGATTAGGGAAAGGGTAGGGAGTACATCAGCAAATATCATGCAACATTTATTATCTTTTCAAAAAATAATTTCCAGAGTATAAACTTGTGGTCAATACAGTTTCTACGTCTATTTTATTATCTTCAAGGTACTTAAAGCACAGGTTAGTTGATTTAAAACTTTTTTGTTTTCTTTTGTTTTTGTTTGTTTTGTTTTTTTATTTAAAAATTTTAGTTTTCAACATCTATTTCCACAAGATTTTGTGTTACAAATTTTCTCCCCCTTTCTACCCTCCCCCACCCTAAGATGGCATAAATTCTGATTACCCCTTTCCCCAGTCTGCCTTCCCTTACACTCCTCCCTTCCCTTTTCCCCCTATTTTCTTGTAGGGCAAGATAAATTTCTATGCCCCATTACCTGTATATATTATTTCCAACTTGCATATAAAAAGAATTTTTTTTAGACATTTGTTTTTAGAACTTTGAGTTCCAAATTCTCTCCTTCTTCTCTCCCATCCATCCTCTTTGAGAAGGCAAGCAATTCAACATAGGCCACACATGTATCATTATGCAAAACATTCCCATAATAATCCTGTTGCGAAAGACTAATTACACTTCCCTCCATCCTATCCTGTCCCCCTTTATTCCGTTTTCTCCCTTGATACTGTCCTTTTTCAAAAGTGTTTGCTTTTGACTACCTCCTCCCCCAATCTGTCCTCTCTTATATCATCACCCCCCCCCTTCTCCCCTACTTTGCTGTAGGGTAACATGCCAGATTGAGTGTGTATGTTATTCCCTCCTTAAGTCAAATCTTATGAGAGCAAGATTCACTCATTCCCTTTCACCTGCCCCCTCTTCCCTTTCATTGTAACTGCTTTCTCTTGCCACTTTTATGTGAGATAATTTACCCCATTCTATCTCTGCCTTTCTCCTTCTCCCAATATATTCCTCTCTCACTCCTTAATTTTATTTTTTTATATATATCATCCCTCCATATTCAACTCATCCAGTGCTCTCTGTCTATGTATATTCCCTTCAACTACCCTAATACTCAGAAAGGTCTCATGAGTTACAAGTATCATCTTTCCATGTAGGAATGTAAACAAAATGGTTCAACTTTAGTAAATCCCTTATGATTTCTCTTTCCTGTTTGCCTTTTCATGCTTCTTTTGATTCTTGTATTTGAAAGTCAGATTATCTATTCAGCTCTGATCTTTTCATTGAGAAAGCTTGAAAGTCCTCTATTTTATTGAAAGTCTGTATTTTGCCCTGGAGTATTATATTCAATTTTGCTGGGTAGGTGATTCATGGTATTAATCCTAGCTCCTTTAACCTCCAGAATATCATATTCCAAGCCCTTTGATTCTTAATGTAGAAGCTGCTAGATCTTGTGTTATTCAGATTGTGTTTCCACGATACTCAAATTGTTATTTTCTGGCTGCTTGCGCTATTTGCTCCTTGACCTGGGAACTCTGGAATTTGTCTACAATATTCCTAGGAGTTTTTTTTTTGTTGAGGGGGGGATCTTTTTCAAGAGAGGATTGATGGATTCTTTCAATTTCTATTTCAATTTCAATATCTAATTTCAATTTGCCCTCTCGTTCTAGAATGTCAGGGCAGTTTTCCTTGACAATTTCTTGAAAGATGATGTCTAGGTTCTTTTTTTGTTCATGGCTTTCAGGTAGTCCAATAATTTTTAAAATTATCTCCCCTGGATCTATTCTCCAGATCAGTGGTTTTTCCAGTGGGATATTTCACATTGTCTTGCATTTTTTTTTCGTTCTTTTGGTTCTGTTTTATAATTTCTTGATTTCTCGTAAAGTCACTAGCTTCTACTTGCTCCAGTATAATTTTTAAGGCAATATTTTCTTCAGTGGTCTTTTGGACCTCCTTTTCCATTTGGCTAATTCTGCCTTTTAAGGCATTTTTCTCCTTATTGGATTTTTGGAGCTCTTTTGCCGTGTGGGCTAGTCTGTTTTTTAAGGTGTTATTTTCTAAAGTATGTTTTTGGGACTTCTTTAGCAAGTCCTTGACTCGTTTTTCATGATTTTCTTGCATCACTTTCATTTCTCTTCCTAACTTTTCTTTTATGTCTCTTACTTGTTTTTCCAAATCCTTTTTGAGCTCCCCCGTGGCCTGAGACCAATTCATGTTTTTCTTGGAGGCTTTTGATGTAGGCTCTTTGACTTTGTTGACTTCTTCTGGCTATATGTTTTGATCTTTTTTGTCACCGAAAAAGATTCTATAGTCTGAATCCTTTCTTGCTGCTTGCTCATTTTCCCAGCCAGTTACTTGACCTTTGAGGTTTTTGTCAGGGTATGACTGTTTTCAGAGTGGCAAGTGCATTGTTCTAAGCTTCAAGGGTTTTGTGCTGCTGTTTTCAGAGCTACTTCTTTTCTGAGGTGGTATAATGCTCCTCTCCTGGCCTGTCATCTGGTCTATGAGTACAGGCACTCCTTTCTGCAGTGTAACCACTAGGAGGACTCCCTCTCCACAGCCACCACAAAGCTCTGCTACATCAGTGTTAGTCTTCCTCCAAGAACCGACAACTAGGACTGCGACCCAAATCCAAGCAGGGCAAAGCAAGAGAACCTTGCCTCAGTGCCAGCAAAGTTATCTATGCACTCCCACTCTGATCAGCTGCTTGATTTCCCCCATTTTATGGGCCTGAGGCTGGAAGCAGCCGCAGCCCAGCTGCGGCTGTACCACGCACTTCCCTCATCCAGATCCAGCAGTTTTCCCAGTGACCTGCTCCATTATCTTAGGCGTTTGTGGGTTTAGAAGTCTGGTAACTACCACAGTTTGGTGTTTCAGGGCCCTGAGGCCTGCTGTACCTGATCTACTCTTGCCTGGTATGTCCTGGTGGGGCCCACATTGTGCTGCGCTCTGCTCCCAGCTTGGTGTGATAGACCCTTCCTAGCGACCATCCAGGCCCTCTTGGACTGGAGACTTGTTTCCCTATGTTATTTCATGGGTTCTGTAGCTCTAGAATTTGTTTAGAGTCATTTTTTACAGGTGTTTGGAGGGATTTGGGGGAGAGCTTAAGTGAGTCCCTATTTTCAAGCTGCCTTCTTGGCTCTGCCCCTCTAAAACATTTAAAAAATATTTTTTATTATGAGAACATGAAAATTGTTTTCAGATTAACTTTTATTCATAAAAATATATCTTTCTATGTGCATTTTGGTTAATTTTATCTTTGCATACGTCTGTTATTATTAGTTGTATTAGGTATAACCTCATTAAAATCCCAATTTACTTCATGACCTTCATTAATCTTAAATTCCTTCTCATGGCTTCCTTCTCATGGAAAAGAAATGCATGTAAAAATTAAATTGAATATACTTATTTCACAAGCCATTACATAAAATACTCCTTTAGGTGATTATGAATTTCATAAAGATTTTAATACCACATATAACTCAGCAGCGCCACTTTTTTCAATTTAATTTTTCTTTAATGTTTTTAATCATGTCTACTTCCTTTTAAAATAATTACTCCCCCCATCCCTTTTCCATTTTGCAATGCTTTCTTTTTTCAAATTATCCCCTTTTCTTTAAATGGAGGCCACCTTTAGTAAAGTCTCTAATGATCTTTTGGCTAAATTACTTTAGTGACTTAGGTAGTTCTTAAAAACATTTAAAAATTTATGGGAGTTATATGATACACCTGTATATGTGTGCTTTACCTCCAAACTAATATTTCTGATCTTATAATATGATATAATTTGGAAAGTATATGTTAAACAATTTTACTTGTAATACTTCATAATTATGCCAGACTAGTGGGAAATTAAATCATTATTATTGGAGAAGGAAACCCATCTTATATTTGTTTACATTTCAAAAAAATTATTAGACATGTTTTTACAAATTGATATTTTTTATTTTGAATATAATTATTTGTATGAAAATATTATTTGACTGAGTATATATTTTCTCAGTGGATTAAAATACTCTTTTTGTATTTGTAGCACTTTTTTGGACCCTGAGATGAGAAGAGCCATGGGAGAACAAGCAGTAGCTCTTGCCAGAGCAGTTAAATATTCTTCTGCTGGAACAGTGGAATTTCTTGTAGACTCACAGAAGAATTTTTACTTCTTAGAAATGAATACTAGACTTCAGGTAAGAAAAGCAACAGTTCTGTTTTCCCAAAATCCATCTCCACAACCATTTTAAAAGAAAAAAACAAGCCTGTAAGAGGAGATAGCAACATATATTCTTGAATTCTTGACCAAGCACTTTGCTAAAGGTGAATTTCCTGCCTCTGTGAGTTCACCATAAGTACCTAGTTGCCATTCTTTGATGGTTTTGCCCCTTAACCATTGAAATCTCTTACTTCTGGTATAATCAGGGCTTCTTCAATAGTAGATTTGAGCTGATAGTGTTTTACTTTTTTGTTCTTTTTACTTCACTTCCTCTTTATCCCTGTTTCTTCCTCCCTTGCCCTCACTGGTATTCTTCTTACCTTATTTTTCTTATTTGTTTTTTGTTTCACTTAATGTTATTTTTCATTGCTCATTTGGAAATTTCTTTTTAATTGATGATTGCAGAGAAAACTTTTCTGCACTAGAAGTTTTCACATTATCCTCTTTGCCAGGAGTCTAATATTGATAATCTCACTATTAACAAATCTAGAATATGGAAGAAAATTGGCTAATAATACATAGAGATGTTGATGATTTGTGTGGGAGTTTATTTCATATCCTTTAGCTCTGCTGAAATTGTTAATAATTTCAGCTAGTTTTTTGTTGACTCTCCAGAGTTTTCTAAATAAACCATCAGATCATCTGCAGAAAGTTAGAATTTTATTTTCTCTTTGCCTATGCTTGCTACCTCAATTTTTTTCTTGTCATAGTGATATAGCTAGCTTTGTCTCACTATATTGAATAATAATGATGATAATGGACATTCTTCTTTTACCCCTTATCTTAGTGCAAATGCTTCTAGTTTATGTCATTTACAGGTAGTTCTGGCTCTTGTTTTTAGAGAAATACTACTTATCCTTTTAGGAAAACTTTATTTCTACCCATTCTAGGGTTTTTAACAAGAAACTGTCTTATCAAAAGGTTGTTCTACATCTCTTTATAGGATTAGATAATTTTTGTTGTCCTTGCTATCAGTATGATTAATGATGTTCATTTGTTTCCTAACATTTCCTCACCCCTTGTATAAATCTGTCTGTAATATATTGTTGCAGTTGCTTTGCTAATTTAAATAAATCTTTTTTTTGCATTGATATTTATTAGCTATATTGGTCTATTGTTTTCTTTCTCTGTTTTGACTGTCTTTGACTTAGGTATCAAGACCACATTTGTATCATAGAAGAAATAGGATCCTTTCTCTTCTTTCTTTTTAACAGTTTTTTTCAGTATTGGAATTTTTCCTTTATTCTTGATAGAACTCACTTGTGAATCTATCTTGTTCTTGTTTTTTTTCCTTCAGGAACTCATTCATTTTTTTTTCCGTTTATTTTCTGTTGGGTTATTTAAGTGTTCTTTTTTTGTTTTTTTTTTATGCTAAATATTTTATATTCTTGTAAACAGTTATTTATTTAGCTTTATCAGTTTCATTAGCATATAATTGGGAAAATTCATTTGTAATTTTTTTTTCTTTTTTGTCTGTGAATGTACCTTCTTCCATTTGTGGTAGTATTGATTTGGTTTTTAGTAAATTAAGGCATGGGGGCAGCTAGATGGTGCAGTGAGTAGAGCACCGGCCCTGGAGTCAGGAGGACCTGAGTTCAAATCCAGCCTCAGACACTTGACACACTTACTAGCTGTGTGACCTTGGGCAGGTCATTTAATCTCAATTGCCCTGCCTTCTCCCCTGCATAAAAAAAAATGAAAAGAAATTAAGGAATGGTTTGTCTATTTTACTAGTTTTTTTTTAAAAGAAAAACATCATTCCTCATTTTACTTACTAATAAAATTTTATTATTATTTTTGCTTTCAATATTTTAAATTTCTTTTGTTTTCAAGATTTCTATTTTTGAGCTTTGAGTGGGAGCTTTTAATTTCTTCATTCTAGTTTTAATTTTTAAAGTTACATGTCTGTTTCACTGATCTGTATTTTCCCTCTGTTATTAAAGTGTTTAGAGCTGGAAAATTTCCCCCAAAGATTGCTTTGGTTCTGTCTTTAAAATTTTGATATATTGTCTCATTCTCATTATCTTTAATGTATTTTTCATTTGTTTTTCACATTTTTCTTTGAGAGCTTATGGCAACTTTCTTTGCAGTAGTAAAGAACAGTCCCCAATTCTTTAGGGATTGTTATTTAGTCTCTTATTAATTTTTCAGTTTCTTAATTGTTCCTTTATGGGATGTAATTTTATTGTAGTCTATTATTTAAAAGGTGTATTTAGTATTTCTGCTTGCCTGTGTTTGTTTTTAAGATTTTTTTTTTAATGCCTTAACATTTGGTCGGTTATTTGACAGGTACCATGCCCAAAGGAGAAACTTATATTCTTTTCCCTGTTTGTATTCAGTAATCTCCAGAAGTTTATCATGTCTAACTTGTCTAAAATTCTCTTTAGGTCCTTAACTTATTCTTGTTTATTTTTGGATTTATCTATTTCTGAAAGAGGTAAACCTCACCCTCACAGTTATAGTTTTACTGTCTATTTCTTCCTGTAACTTATTTAACTTTCTCTTAACATTTTATATGTTTTGCTATTTGGTACATGTATGTTTTGTACACCTCATATTTCACTATCCATGGTACCTTTCAGAAAAATATTCCTTGCAAAACAATTCCAATATTACAGAACATCTTTGACAAAGGTAGGAAAAGAAGAGGTCCTGATGAAGTCTTTCTGAGAAAGAAGATACAGTTTTGATATTTACACCAGAGAGTCAGGACAGAGAATGAAATCTTACGTCAATAACGTTAATGAATATCAATGAAAAAAATTTTAAATAAGATATTAGCAAGCAGACTATACCAATATACTACAAAGTTTATAATTCACAAGGTTGAATTTTTACTAGGAATATAAGGCTAGTTCGACATTAGGCTAGTAAGTTCTTGTCCCAAAGTTTGGTTCTTTGGATTTATCAAACACTAAATTGCTGTGGTCATTTAATAGCTTGTATTCTGTGCCTAATCTGTTCCATTGATCCACTACTCTATTTCTTTTTCTTGGGGGAGGGGGACGTGAGGCAATAGAATTAAGTAACTTGTCCAGGGTCACACAGCTTGTAAGTATCAAGTGTCTGAGGTTGGATTTGAACTCAGGGCCTCCTTACTCCAGGTCTGGTGCTCTGTCTACTATACCAACTAGCTGTTCTTCCACTACTCTTATTTCTTAAGTAGTACCACATAGTTTCACTTTCAGTGGTTACTGTTTTATAATACAGTTTCTGATCTGGTAGGGTTAGGTCGCCTTCTTTCACACTTTTTTTTGTTGATTCCTTTGATATTCTTTACCTTTCATTCTTCCAGATGTATTTTGTTATTATTTTTTCTAGCTCTATAAAATAATTTTTTTGGTAGTTAGATTGGAATGGCACTGGATAAGTTAGTTAATTTAGGTAGAATTGTTATTTTTATTATATTGACTTGGCCTACCCATGAGCAATTCATATTTTTCTAATTGTTTAAATCTTTATTTGTGAGAAAAGTGTTTTTTCTTAATTGTGTTCATATAGCTCCTGTGTTTGTCTTGTTAGGTAGAGTCTCAAGTATCTTATCTTTTCTTCAGTTATTTTAAATGTAATTTGTCTTTCTATCACTTATTTCTGGACTTTATTGGTCACATACAGAAATACTGGTGATTTATGAAGGTTTATTTTATATCTTGCAGCTTTGCTAAAGTTGTTAATGATTTCCATTGGTTTTTTGTTGACCCTGTAGGATTCTATCAGTATATCATCTTATTGTAAAAAGTGATAGTTTAGTTTCTTCATTGTCTGTTCCAATTGCTTTGCATTTTTCCTCCTCTAATTACTATAGTTAGCATTTCTAGTACAATATTGAATAATAGTGATGATAATGGGCATCCCTGCTTCACTCCTGATCTTATTTAATAAATTTTGGATGAATTGAATAAATTTGGATTAAATTGGATAAAAATTGGATAAATTGGATAAAAATAAATTTTATTTATTACATATAATACTTGCCAATAACTTTAGATACATTTTATATATCATTTTAAGGAAAGCTCCTTTTATTCCTGTGCTTTTTAGTGTTTTTAATAGGCCAAAGCTTTTTCTACATCTGTTGAGTTCATTTTATAATTTTTTTGTTTTCATGTCATTTAATATTATTATTATTTTGTCATTATATCATTATTATGTCAATTATGCTGTTATTTTTATTAATATTCAGCCATACTTGCATTCCTAATATAAATCCCACCTGGTCATAGTGCATGATCTTTGTGCTGTAATCTCCTTGCTTATGTTTTATTTGAAATTTTTGGATCAGCATTCATTAGGGACATTGATCTATAGTTTTTCCTTCTTTGTTTTTCCTCTTCCTGGTTTAAGTCTCAGCACCATATTTGTGTCATAAATGGAATTCGACAGGACTTTTTTGTCTATTTTTCTGTAATAGTTTATATAGTATTAGATTTAATTGTTTTTTAAATGTTTGGTAGAATTCACTTGTGTATCCATGTGGTCCTGGGTTTTTTTTTTCTTAAGGAGTTCATTAAAGGCCTTGTTCGATTTCTTTTTCTAAGGTAGGTTTATTTAAGTATTCTATTTCCTTTTCTGTTAATCGGGGCAATTTGTATTTTTGTAAATATTCATCCATTTCACTTAGATTTTCAGATTTATTGGCATATAGTTGGGCAAAATACCTCCTAATAAATCCTTTAATTTCCTTTTAATTGTGGGCAAATCATTCTTTTCATTTTTGATACTGGGATTACTTTTCTTCTTTCCAATCAAAATAACCAATGGTTTATCTATTTTATTGTTTTTTTTCATAAAACTAATTCATCTTTTTATTAATTAGTTCAATTTTCTGATTTTCACTTTTATTAATCTCTCCTTTGATTTTCAGGATTTCCAGTTTGGTATTTAATTGGAGATTTTTAATTTGTTCGTTTTCTAGTGTTTTTTAATTGCATGCCCAATTCAGTGATCTGCTCTTTTTCTCTTTTATTGCTGTAAGCATTTAGAGATAGAGATTTTCCACAAAGTAATATTTTAGTTGCATCCCACAAATTTTGGTATGTTGTCTCATTGTTGTAATCTCTTTAATGAAATTATTTTTTCTGCAGTTTGTTCTGTGACTCACTCATTCTTTAAGATTAGACTATTTTGTTTCTAATTAATTTTTAATTTGTTTCCATAGCCTTTTGTTGAATGTTATTTTTATTACATTATGATCTGAAAAGGATACATTTAATTTTTATACTTTTCTTCATTTGTATGTTACATTTTTATGCCCTTAAATACATGGTCAGTTTTTATTTAGGTATTATGTATTTTGTGTAGGTGTTATCTACATCTGAGAGAAATATTTATTCTTTTCCATCCCAATTTGTTTTTCTCCAGAAGTCTATCATATCTACATTTCCAAAATTCTATTCATTTCTTTAACTTATTTTCTCTTCTTTTTTGGTTTGATTTATCTGATTCTGAAAGTAGAAATTTGAAGTTTCCCACTATGATGGTTTTATTGTTTCCTCCTTTTTTGTATTTATCATTTCCTTCAAAAATTTGGATGTCATACCATTTGATGCATATATGTTTAATATTGGTATTGATTCATCGTATATGGTAATTTTTTAGCAAAATGTGGTTTCCCTGATTATCTCTTTTAATTTAGATCTCTTTTTGTTTTTGTTTTATCTTAGATCATGATTGCTACCCTTCTTTTTTTTATATCAGATGAAGTATAATAGATTTTGCTCTAGCCCCTTATTTTTACTTTTTGTGTCTCTCTGTTTCAATTCTGTTTTTTGTAAATGATATATTGTTGGAATCTGGTTTTTAATGTACTTTGCTATCCACTTCTATTTTATGAGTGAATTTTTCTCCTACACATTCACATGCCTCTTTTACCATTTGGCCATTTCTGCTTTTTAAGGTACTTTTTTGTATCTCCTTTACCAAGCTGTCGACTTTCTTTTTGTAATTTTTTTTGCATCACTCTAATTTCTTTTCTCAATTTTTCCTATACCTCTTTTACTTGACTTTCAAAAATCCTTATTGAACATTTTAGGTATTATTTTTGGGTCT
This sequence comes from Phalanger gymnotis, assembly GCA_028646595.1. Lineage (NCBI taxonomy): Eukaryota > Metazoa > Chordata > Mammalia > Diprotodontia > Phalangeridae > Phalanger > Phalanger gymnotis. The sequence goes on from JAQQSZ010005495.1 coordinate 13,270, forward strand.
TTGATCAATTCATAGTTTTCATTGAAGCCTTATTTTGACTTCATTGTCTTCTGAATTTGAGTCTTTTCTTCCATATCACCATAGTACCTTTCCGTGGTCAGCTTCTCATTTTTTGTTGTTATTTGCTCATTTTCCCGGCTGTTTCTTGATTTCTAGTCTTCTGTTAAAGTTGAGCTCTGCTTCTGGGTTTGAAGGGGCACTTTCCCAAGGTTCAGGACTTCTTTGTTGCTGTTTTCAGAGCTTGCTCCAGGGTCTGTAGGTTTTTGGTTCTTCTAAGGTGGTATGGTCTAAGGTGAGGTTTGATCCCTATTCTACTGCTTGGATCTGTGAATTTCCATAAGTGTGCTTCTCTGCCTTGGAACTGTGACTTGGGTCCTTGCATTACTGTGGCCATGAGTTAAAGGCAAAGTGTTGAGGAGGAAAGAGTGTGAGCTAGGAACTGAACTCATTGAGGAAGGAAAGTGAACTCCTGGTGAATGATTATAGTAATGGGGGATTCTGGAGGTGACAATGATAAAACAAGAAATATTTCTCTCTCTCTCTCTCTCTCTCTCTCTCTTTCTCTCTCTCTCTCTCTCTCTCTC
>JAQQSZ010005496.1:0-13852 GCA_028646595.1 Phalanger gymnotis
AGAAGGGAGGGCTGACTGGGGAACAGGGCAACCAGAATATATGCCATCTTGGAGTGGGGGGGATAGAAATGGGGAGAAAATTTGTAATTCAAACTCCTGTGAAAATGAATGCTGAAAACTAAATATATTAAATAAATAAATAAAAATTTAAAAAAAAAAGAGTCAAAGCAGCATAAAGAACAAAATTAACAGTTTGATATGAATGAAAACTTGATTATAAAGGCTTGAAAATTAAAGGAGAGACAAGGAGGATGTATGGAATAGATATTAATTATTCTTTATTTGATAGAATGCCACTGTAAATCCCTTTGGACCAAAATTGTTTTTAGTTACTCTCACTTTGAAGTAACTTCTGCCCACTGAACTGAACCCTTGCTTATAACAAATAGCAGTTAGACAAACATTGCCCAAAAATGCATGCCTTATTTCACACTTCGAGTCTACCAACTCTCTGTTATCTTCCAACAGAATGTAGCTTCCTCTAGGGCAGAAAAGGTTCAATCTTTGCCTTTATATCCCCAGAGCCTAGCATAGTACTTTACATATATTAATTATTTACTATATCTTTGTTGAAATTAAATGAAGGTACAGGATAAAATATAGTTCAATACATAAATTCATACTTAGAGTGCTATGTAAATGTAAGATATTATTATTACTGCTCTGTGAAGGATCTTCATTCTCACATGACCTGAAACTCTACTCAGACCCAATCACCCTTAAACATATCAACACTGAATTTTGTTACTTTCACTTTCAGATTATGAATGTGAGGTAGGCCTAAGTGGTGGTTGGCATTCCAGGAGACCTGTGGATTTTATTAGGACAATCTGGGACTTGGGAATTTAGTTTGTTATCTTGAGGAAGTGGAAGCAGGTAGAGCAAAATGTTGTAGGGAACCAGGTATGGGAGATTAATGTTTAGAAATCCATGAAAAGATTGTAATGGTGTTTGAGATTTGGGGCTGGTATTGGATAGTTTAAAGAGTGTGGAATGTAGGATTGGAGTTGCATGATTCTGGGGAAAAAACTAATGTTTGGTAGCCAAAGATTTTATAGGCAATGGAAAATAGGGGGGAAGTTTGGGTGAAGTAGAAATAACCTGTGGTCTTTAAGTATAGGTTGGTGGTCTTGGCTGAATGAAGACACAGAAGATATTTAGTACAACAAATAATAGATCAAGAAGTATTTATTAAGTGCCTGGCTATGAGCTAGGTAGTGCTAGGCGTAGGGGATAAAGAGAAAAAAATGAAATAGTCCCTATTCTCAAGGAACTAGATTCTATTTGGAGGAGACAATATTGAAATATGTAAGTATATGCAAAATAATATTTAAAAGGTTATTTGGAGGGGGTACTAGCAACCGAGGGGAGGAATGGATCAGGAAAAGCTTTGTAAAAACAGTTCAGCCTTTTTTATGTCTAAATGCCCTTCTTGGGCAGTCTGGTGAGTGTAATTTTTAAACGCCTAAAATAACATACACATGATTACAAAGGTAAGCAAAAGTTAGTGAAAATAAAGATGTAATTTTCCTTCCACGTTCACTGACCCCCATGAACTCTATCCACGGACTTTTGGTCTGTGGACTCCAGTAAAGAACCCTTGATATAGGGAAAGTAGAACTTGAGCTGAATTTTAAGGAAACAGAGATCTTATAGATGCAAGGAAGGTATATGTGCGGAACAGCAAGAAATCCAATTTGGCTAGATTATAGTGTGTCTAAAGGAGAGTAATGGGCAAGAAGGTGGAAAGATAGTCTGCAGCTTTAAATGCCAAACGATGAAGCCTATATTTGATTTTAGAAGCAATAGGAGTCCAAATATACACTCTGAGAAATTATGAGATAATACACTCATTACTTAATTTTCCCCCTTCCCTATTGGGAAGGTAGAACATTAAAACCCACTAATTTGAAAGCCTTCATCGCTCCCTAAATACTGTATTCTCTTGCTTACTATTTATTACTATTCTGCTGACAAGTCTTTATAGTTCTTTTTTTTATATTCTCAACCCTTTTGGGTTTTTTTGTTAGAAACTGTATTTTCAAAATCAGTTCAGTAGCCCACCTATTTCAAAAACTCATTTCATCTCACTCATCATTTATTAATGGGACTATATTCTTTTTAGTGTTTCTTATCCCCTAGATATATCTGAGAAAATATTTCAGAATTTCTGTGGGTATTATTACTTCACTGGGTCTTTATACAGCCTTTTTTACCCTTTTTACCGTTGCATTGGAATTCTTCTCTGCTTTTCTATTTCTGGCGCAATTCTTTTCTTCCCCCATTTCTAATTCTCTGAAAAATCCCTTGTCAAGCTATTCTGGTTGCTTTTTTTCCCCTGGCAGATGAATTATACTCTGTTGCTACTTAACTCTAAAGTGTTTGAGGATAATCTAATCTTGCTCTATTTATCAGCCCACACATTCCTATAGCTTGGATCACAGAAAGGCTCAGTCACATTTGTGAGTCTGATAGTTTCCCTCTGTTTATATATATATATATATATATATATATATATATATATATATATATATATATATATATATATATATATTGTTTTTAATTGTGGAAAGTATGCTTGCTTAGCCACGCACAGTATTTTGCCTTTGATTTCCATTGTTCACCTAGCATCAGAGAATGACAGATGAAAAATGGGGGGAAAGACCTTTAATATTACCTAGAGAGTAGTGCCTTAGTAGAAAGAATCTCTCTGGGCTGAAGTTACACACACACACACACACACACACACACACACACACACACACACATACACACACACACCCCATTAAATATTTCCCAAATATATGCAAAAATTGTAAAATTCATTATTTAGCATTTTCCAAATTCTCTTCCTGTCTCCTGTCCCTCCCCCTTCCTTGAGAAGGCAAGCAATTTGATATGGATTATACATGTGAAGTCATGCAAAATACATTTCCATACTAACCATCTTGCAAAAGGATACAGAGAATGAGGGGGGAACCCAAGAAAAATAAAGAAAGTTTAAAAAGTATGCTTCAGTTTCCATTTGAAGTTCCTCAGTTCATATGTTCATCAGTTCATCGGTATATGTGGACAGGATTTTTCGTTATAGGTCCTTTGGAATTGTCTTAGATCATTGTCTTGATCAGAATAGCTAAGTCTTTCATAGTTGATCATTCTTAAAATGCTGTTGTTACTGTGTACAACATTGTCCTGGTTCTGCTCATTTCACTTTGTATGAGTTCATATAAATCTTCCCAGGTTTTTCTGAAACCATCCTGCTTCATCATTTCTTATGGTACAATGGTACTCCATCATAATTATATACCACAACTTGTTCAGCAATTCCCCTTAGGGCATGCTCTAAGTTTCCAATTCTTTGCCATCACAAAAAGAGCTACTATAAATATTTTTGTAGAAATAAGTCTCTTTCCCTTTTATTTGGTCTCTTTGGGTTACAGACATTGTAGTAGTATTGCTGGGTCAAAGGGTGTGCATAATTTTGTAGCCTTCAAATTGATCTCCGGAGTGGTTGGACTAGTTCACAACTCCACCAGTAGTGACCTAGTGTTCCAACGTTTTCACATCCCCTCTAGCATTTATCATTTTACTTTTGTGTTGCATTGGCCAATCTGGTAAGGGTCAGGTGGTATCTCAGAATTGTTTTAATTAATTTAATTTAAAACTAATTAGTAGTGATTTACAGCCTTTTTATGTGCCTACTCATAGCTTTGATTTCTTCTTCTGAAAACTACCTACGTGACTTTATCAACTGTCAAATGGCTCTTGTTTTTATAAATTTCATTCGGTTTTCTATATATTTGAAAAATGAGACCTTTATCAGAGAAACTTCTGCAAAATTTCCCCCCAATTTCCTGTTTTCTTTCTCATTTTGGTTGCATTAGTTTTGTTTGTGCAAAAGCATTTTAATTTCATGCAATCGAAATTATCCATTTTATTTCCCTTTAAGTAGATCCTCTCTCTCTTGTTTTGTCATAAACTCTTCCCTTATCCGTAGATCTGACAGATACATTTTCCCATGTTTCCCTAATTTACTTACGATATCCTTTATGCTTAAATCATTTAACCATTTTGATCATATTTTAGTATATGGTGGGAGGTGTTGGTCTATGCCTCGTTTCTGCCAAACTTCCAGTTTTACCAACAATTTCTGTCAAGTGATGAATTCTTACCCCAAAAGTTTAGATCTTTGGGTGTATCAAGCATTAGATTACTGTGGTCATTTACTATTATATATTATGTACCTAGTCTATTCCACTGATTCACCACTTTATTTTCATGATTACCACTTTGTAATGTAGTTTGAGATCTGGTATTGCTAGGCACACCTTTCTTCACATTTTTTTCATTGATTCCCTTGATATTCTTGAACTTTTGTTCATCCAGATGAACTTTGTTATTATTTTTTCTAGCTCTATAAAGTAAGTCTTTGGTAGTTTCATTGGTATAGCACTGAAATAAACAAATTAATATAGGTAAAATTGTCATTTTATTATATTAGCTCCACTTACCCATGAATAATTATTATTTCTTCAACTTTTTAGACCTGTCTTTATTTGTATGAAAAGTGTTTTGCAATAGTGTTCATATAGTCCCCGGGTTTGTCTTGGCAGGTAAACTCCCAAGTATTTTATGTTGTCTGCAGTTATTTTAAAAGGAATTTCTCTTTCTTTCTCTTCCTGCTGAGTCCAAAATTTTTACATAAAAAAAAATATCACTGTCACAATTTGAGAATTAGAAGGGACTTCAGTGGCCATCTCGCAGAACATATACACCAAAGGAATACCCACAACAACATACCAGACAAGTAGTTTTCCAGGCTCTTCTTGAAGACTTCCAAGGAAGGGAAACTTACTACCTCTTGAGGATATCTATTCCACTTTAGAACGGCTCTAATTGTTAAGAAGATTTTTCTTGCCTACATTTGCTTCTTTGCAACTTCTACCCATTGGTCCTGTTTCTGCCCTCTGAGACTCAACAAGACAAGTATAATCCCTAGTCCTTGAATACTTGAAGGGAGCTATCAGGTGCCCTTTGAGTTTTCTTTTCTATGGATAAAACACGTCAAGTTCTTTCAACTTATCCTTATCCCTAGAATCAAGGCCCTTCACCATTCTTAGACACTATTAATATCCTTCCTAAGCTATGGTTTCTAATACTGAATATGATAGTTTAAGTGGGGTATGATAAGGGCATAGTAAGGTAGATATAATTCCATCTACCTGTCTCCCTAATTTTATACTTCTGAAGTTGTTTTTTTTTCTATCTAAATGCAAGACTTTATATTTATCAATCCTGCTTTTTATTAGACTCAACAGAGTGCTGAGATCTGTCAGAATCGTTTTGAACCCTGATTGCTATCCAGCATATTAGCTATCCCTCCTAACTTTGTGTCATCCATATACTATATATGCCTTTAACCAAGTCAGTGAGAAAAATGTTAAACAACACAGAGATCCTTGGGTTACTCCTCTGGAGACCTCCTGCCACATTTATTAGCAGCTACTTTAAGTCCAACTGATATTTCTGAATACACCTGATGGTATTATCATCTAATCCAGTGGTTCTCAAAGTGTGGTCCAGGAACCTCTGGAGGTCCCCTCTGTGAGGTCAAAACCATTTTAACAATACTAGGATATTCTAATTTTTAATATGATAAATGTTGATAGATATAAATGACATAAATTGGACCAAAAATTTGAGAACCACTGATCTAATCCATAACTCTTCTTCCCAAGAATACTATGAGATACTTTACCAAAAGCTTAGTTAAAATCTCGACAAACTACACAGCATCCTCCGCATCTACAAGTTTAGTAATCCTGTCAGAAAAGGAAATTATATTAATCTGACATGACATGTTCTTGATGAATCCATGTTGATGCTTTAAAATCACTGCTTCCCTATCTAGATATTTTAAATAAATTTTTTATATTTTAAATAATCCATTCTAGAATTTTTCCAGGATTCAAAGTCAAGCAGGTTGGCCTAGTTTGCAGACTCTCCTCAGGATTTGAACTCAGGTCTCTTGACAATAAATCCTAAAGTCTTTCTGCTGTATCATGATGCTTCTTTATGTAAATGGAATTATGTGAGCACACACATGAGCTAGTGTGTGTGTGTGTGTGTGTGTGTATACTTTCATAGGAATCACTGTGGACTACAACACATAATTAAATCTACAAAGAGATATAATAGACAGCAACCTACACCCTGGGATTTGAAGAATACAGAAAGATCTTCCTGTTCCCATAATCTGCTTTGCTTCTGGATAACAGGGCCTAAAATTTCTACTAGTAGAGATTTTTGGTCCATATTAAAAAAAACAGGTCTTAGCTTTAAAAGGTCCATAGTTTAAATATATGTTATCAGAGAGCTCATTAGCTCTTTCCTAGTAACACTGTCTTATTGATCATAAGGTCTACCAATTTTTCAGAAAGATGGTTACAAATTATAGACTCTTTCTTCTGTTTAAATTGTGAGAAAGAAGGGACCTGGTAGGAGCATAGGGTAGGCAAGTGTCAGGGTCCTATGGTATCTGACTGATGGGATTCATGGCCTCTAACATAGAACCATTACCGCCCAACCCTCTGATATTCCATATGCCCAAGACTGGGTATTAGCCTCTGGATATGCCCAGTTTTATAAACAGATAAATTTTGAACAAGGGAATGTAATAGCCTTTGATTAATAGTTACTCCTTCTTGGGCCGAAAAGGTTCATTAAGTAGTTATGATGAAATTGGCTTTTGGGGATGTGGAGTGCTGGCTATGTTGAACCCAGTTTTGGTTAAGAGTTTAGGATTACACTTTGATTAGTGATGTGAATCAGAGAGAAAGAATGAATGAAGAGTGAGGGAACTGTGTCAGAACTGAAGGAAAGTAAATCAAGACATATTTTTGAGTGGGGCTATATTTGGTTGTGGATCACTGGCAATTTGTGGGTAATGCTGGGTGTGATTTAGGCAGCTGGAGAGAGGAAGAAATAAGGTTGAACACAGAGGCAACTGCCTCCAACCTGTATCTAACCAATGGGATTGAGCATATATACCTGTAGGTAGTGATGCTAAAACCTTGAAATATGTCATCAAAAGATGTCATCTCTGAGAGACATAGTTCTGAGTTCCTGGCAGTCTCTGCACAAGAAAAGAGGATGGTGATGAGAGAGCTGTGGGTGCAAAAGGACCCTGTGGTGAGTGAGGGCAGTGAAAGTAGGAGTTTCTGGGTAGGACTGGGTAGCTTGCTGTATTGCTGGCACACAAACACAGATATATAGCAAAAGCCACAGCAGATTCCTACAATTGCAATGCTCTGCCACACAAAGGTTTGCCTGGACATTTTTCATTCTCATTTAAGGATATTCAGCTGTCTTAAATCAGTAAAATAGTTCAACATTTATGCATGGCAGACAAGTCCTACTTCTCCCAGTATTTATGTAGTGGCTGTAGGCAGTCCCAGCATAGAAGGGAGACTAATGCCTTTGTCAGGGCTCTTGGCAAAATGACTCTTTCTGTCCCTACAGCCCATCATCCCTGTTTTTCTGTTTATAGGAACAATAAAGAGTCCTTACCAAGGTGACCTACCTGTTCAAAATTATCTGCCAGTAACTTTCTACTAATTGGAGACGTATTTGATTAATTCCCATAAAAGCGCCACTAAGTTAATTCAGGTTTGGGAAGTTTGAAGAATAAAGGCAAAGTGACACCTACCTTAAACTAACTGACTGCTAGGGTCATTGAATGATAACTTTCTTTCTATTAGCAGAATGTTCATAAAAAAGGGATTAAAGACTTGAGAGCCCTTTGCCTTTCTGCCAGCCAAAGTTCCCATTTTGGCCTGTTTCAGAGAAGTGAAGCCTTATTGTGTGTGTAACTAAATCTCAGGCAATCCGATAGGTCTAGGGAACTTACTGTCACTGGACAGAACCAAAACTGTGGTTATATAGTGAAGCAAATGAAGTAAAACTGGCTCATGCCCAAAGGCACGAGTTTGAGGGAAAGAAATTCCTGGCTTGCAAAGGAATGCTAATTACATTCAAGTCAAGGAAGAGGAATACTCAGGTTGGTATAAATTCTTTGAGCATGGGGGCATGCTTTGCATCCACCAGTCATTGCTGGTTGTTATACTGACTTTCCTTTCCATTCCATAGGAAGAGAAAAAGGGCCAAGCCCAAAGCAGCCTGAGGCACCCACTCATAGCATGAACTGACTCACACTCCAACTTTAACAAAATCTCACGACCCTTTACTCATGCTTTCTGACTCATACTGCTGATCACTCTAAGCACAACACTAACTTTCCATCCACACTTTGCTCTGAGCACCAAAGACTCTAAACCCCCAAGAGTCAACTTTGTCAGAACTGCCTATTTCACTTTTATATGTAGTCCAGGGAGAGATGGTAACTACCGATTTAGGTAGACGCTATTGATGGACCATGAATTGACTCCAGAACTAGATAGAAGGCATAGATTTAATCAGAAACTTTCACTCCTGGACCAAGAAGGAAAATTGGCACTCTCAGATTGTGGCAGGTAAGAAAGACCCTTGGAAATTGACACAGTATGAGGAGAGGGGAGACGCTCACCCTTTGGTGCTTATCTGGTGGCTTCCAATCTAATACTATCCAATGAGCATGTATTAAATAACAAATATGTGCAAAGAAAGATGTTTAGGTTCTAGGAATGTAAAAACAATAGTAATAATAAACAGTTCCTGCCCTTAAGGAGTTTACAATATGCTGAGGTATACAATATGTACACAGATAAGTATATACGTAGTAATTGAGGAAGGAGAGACCACTGACAACCAGGGGGGTCAGGAGAGATGGCACTGAACCAAGACTGGAAGGAAACAAATGATTCTGAGAAATGAAAGTGAGGAGGAAGGCACTTCAGATATGGTGGACAACCAGTGCAAAAGTATGGAAGTGAGAGACAGAATGGCAGATATGGGGAAGATTAAGTAGGCTGGTTTGGCTAAGACACAGAGTGTATTAAGGGTAATGATTTAAAGTAAACCTGGAAAGGTAGAAGGGAGGCAGATTGTGAAGGGCTTTAAAAACCAAGATGAGGAGTTTGTATTTTGTCATGAAGGCAATAGGGACAATTGAACTAAGAAGGGAAAGAGAACAAAGAGGTAAGAGAGACTCAAGGGATTAAAAGGACTCAAGGGACAAAGCCAGTGCAAACAAGATTAGGAGGAAAACAGAAAAGTGAGAGAAAAATCTTTACAACCAGTGTCTCAAATAAAGGCCTTATATCTTTTTTTTTTCTGGTTGAATTCCATACTTTTTGATTTAATATTTTTTAGTTTTCAGCATTGATTTCCACAAGATTTTGAGTACAAATTTTCTCCCCATTTCTACCCTCCCCGCCACTCCAAGATGGCATATATCCTGATTGCCCCATTCCCCAGTCAACCCTCCCTTCTGTCACCCCACTTCCCCTCCCCCCCATCCCTTTTCCCCTTACTTTCTTATAGGGCAAGATAGATTTCTATGCCCCATTGCCTGTATATCTTATTTCCCAGTTGCATGCAAAAACAACTTTTTTTTGAGCATCGGCTTTTAAAACTTCGAGTTCCAAATTCTCTCCTCTCTTCCCTCTCCACTCACCCTCCCTAAGAAGGCAAGCAATTCAACATAGGCCACATGTGTATCATTATGCAAAACCCTTCCACAATACTCATGTTATGAGAGACTAACTATATATTGCTCCCTCCTATCCTGTCCCCTTTTATTCAATTTTATCCCTTGACCCTGTCCCTTTTCAAAAGTATTTGCTTTTGATTCCTTCTTCCCCCATCTGCCCTCTCTTCTATCATCCCCCCTTTCTTATCCCCTTCCCCCTACTTTCTTGTGGGGTAAGATACCCAATTGAGTATGTATATTATTGCCTCCTCGAGTCAAATCCTATGAGAGCAAGATTCACTCATTTCCCCCTCACTTTCCCCCTCTTCCCTTCCAATGAACTGCTTTTTCTTGCCACTTTTATGTGACATAGTTTACCCCATTCTATCTCTCCCTTTCTCCCTCTCTCAATATTTTCTTCTCTCATCCCTTAATTTTATTTTATTTTTTAGATATCATCCCTTCATATTCAACTCACCCTGTGCCCTGTCTATATATACATATATGTATTCCCTTCAACTACCCTAATACTGAGAAAGGTCTCATGAATTACACATATCTTTTGCCATGTAGGAATGTAAGGAAAACAGTTCCACTTTAGTAAATCCCTTATGATTTCTCTTTCTTGTTTACCTTTTCATGCTTCTCTTGATTCTTGTGTTTGAAAGTCAAATTTTCTATTCGGCTCTGGTCTTTTCACTGAGAAAGCTTGAAAGTCCTCTATTTTATTGAAAATCCATATTTTGCCTTGGAGCATGATACTCAGTTTTGCTGGGTAGGTGATTCTTGGTTTTAATGCTAACTCCTTTGACCTTCGGAATATATTCCAAGCCCTTCAATCCCTTAATGTAGAAGCTGCTAGATCTTGTTTTATTCTGTTTCCACAATACTCATATTGTTTCTTTCTGGCTGCTTTTGCAGTATATTCTCCTTTACCTGGGAATTCTAGCATTTGACAACAATATTCCTAGAAGTTTTGTTTTGGGGATTTTTTTCAATAGGCGATCGGTGGATTCTTTCAATTTCTATTTTGCCCTATGGCTCTAGGATACAAGGGCAATTTTCCTTGATAATTTCTTGAATGATGATGTCTAGGCTTTTTTTTTTTTTGATCATGGCTTTCAGGTAGTCCAATAATTTTAAAATTATCTCTCCTGGATCTATTTTCCGGGTCAGTGGTTTCCTTTGGTTCTGTTTTATAATATCTTGATTTCTCCTAAAGTCACTAGTGTCCACTTGCTCCAATCTAATTTTTAAGGTAGTATTTTCTTCAGCGGTCTTTTGGACCTCCTTTTCCATTTGGCTAATTCTGCCTTTCAAGGCATTCTTCTCCTCATTGGCTTTTTGGAGCTCTTTTTGATGTTTGGGTTAGTTTATTTTTTAAGGTGTTATTTTCTTCAGTATTTTTTGGGTCTCCTCATTGACTTGTTTTTTAATGATTTTCTTGCATCACTCTCATTTCTCTTCCCAATTTTTCCTCTACTTCTCTTACTTGCTTTTCCAAATCCTTTTTGAGCTCTTCCATGGCCTGAGACCAGTTCATGTTTTTCTTGGAGGCTTTTGATGTGGATTCTTTCACTTTGTCGAATTCTTCTAGCTGTATGTTTTGGTCTTCTTTGTCACCAAAAAAAGATTCCAAAATCTGAGTCTGAATCTGAGTCCATTTTTGCTGCCTGTTCACGTTCCCAGCCAACTACTTCACCCTTGAGTTTTTTGTACTGCTTGTAGAGTATAGAGTGCTTTGTCCCAAGCTTTGGGGGCTCTGCTGCTGTTTTCAGTGCTACTTCTACACAGCCACCTCTGCCACAACCAGCACTCCTACTCCCCCAAGAACTGCCAACCTAGACCACGACCCAGATCCAAACAGGCTTTGCACTCCCGCTCTGATCTGCCGCTTAATTCCTCCCACAGGATGAGCCTGGGGCTGGAAGCAACTGCAGCTGGAGCTCTGGAAGCAGCCCCAGAGCTGCACCACTTCCACACCTCCAAGTCTATGGCCTACCCTACACTTTTTCACTCAGTCTAGCAGTTTTTCCACTAACCTTGTCTGTTGTTTTTGGCATTTGTGGGTTGAAAAGTCTGGTAACTGCCACAACTTAATGATTCAGGGCCCTACCACCTGTTCTGCCTGCCTCCCAGTCTGGTTATTCCTGGTGTGGCCCATGCTGGGCTGTGCTCCACCCCTTCCTGGGCCAGAGCCCTGCTTCCCTCTGCTATTTTGTGGCTTCTGCAGCTCTAGAATTTGTTCAGAGCCATTTTTTACAGGTGTTTGGAGGGACCTGGGGGAGAGCTTAAGCAAGTCCCTGCTTTCCAGCTGCCATCTTGACTCTGCCCCGTAAAGGCCTCATATGTAAAATATACAGGGAACTGACCAAATTAATAGTAATACAAGTCATTTCTCAATTGAGAAATGATCAAAGCATATGAACAGGCTGTTTTCAGAGGAAGAAATTAAAGATATCTATAGTCTTATGAAAAAATGCTCTAGATCAATACTGATGAGAGAAATGCAAATCAAAACAATTCTTAGGTACCACATCTCTCCTGTCAGATTGGCTAACATGACAAAACAGGACAATGATAAATGCTGGAGAGGAGGTGGGAAAGTTGGAACATTGTTACATTGTTGGTGGAGTTGTGAAGTGATCCAGTCATTCTGGAGAGCAATATGGAACTATGCCCAAAGGGCTATAAAAATGTGCATATCCTTTGACCCAACAATACCACTTCTAGGGCTATCCAAGTGGGAAAGGGACCCATATGTACAAAAATATTTATAGCAGCTCTTTTTGTGGTGGCAAAAATTGGAAATCAATGGAATGCCCACCAATTGTGGAATGGCTAAACAAATTGTGGTATATGAATGTAATGGAATACTATTGTGCTATAAGAAATGAAGAGCAGATGGACTTCATAATAACCTGGAAAGACCTATGTGATCTGACGCTGAGTGAGGGGAGCAGAACCAAGAAATCATAATACACGATTACAGACACATGGTATTTGTAAGGACTAACTCTGATAGACTTGACTCCTCTCATCAATGCGAAGTTCAAAGACAGCTCCAAAAGACTCATGGTGGAAAAATCTGTGGACATCCAGAAAAAGAATTATGGCATCTGAATGCAGATTGAGGGAAACTCTTTGCCATCTTGGGGGAAGGGGGAAGGAAGAGATAATTTGGAATTCAAAAATTTGTGGAACTGAGTGTTGTAAACTAAAACTAAAAAATAAATTTATTTAAAAAAAGACTCAAGGGATCAAATGGTTAAGAGGAGGTTTAAGAATCAGGAATCAAGCAGGAGGAAAATGCTACAGGAACTAAATCTTCTAATAGGGCAGTTAAATGAGAATGGGGGAGGGGGTGGAGAAAAACTTTTGGAATAGACTAGTAACAAAATAGCATAAGCAACTAATCACAAGGACAAAGTACTGACCTTAAAAAAAAGGATTATAAAAATCAATGCAAAGGAAGTAAGTGGAGGAAAACACAAGCCTAATGATGGCAACTTTAAATGTGGATAGACTAAATAATGCAAAAACTAAAAAATAAAACCCAAAAGAGAGTACTAGAATGTTTTTTAAAATACCACAATTTGCGGAGGCAGAGCCAAGATGGCGGCTAGGAAGCAGTGACTGGCATGAGCTCCCTACCAAGTCCCTCCAAAAACCTATAAAAAATTGGCTCTGAACCAATTCTAGAGCTGCAGAACCCACAAAGTGGCAGAGGGAAGCAGGGCTCCAGCCCAGGACAGCCTGGATGGTCTCTGGGTAAGGTCTGTCCCGCACGGAGCTCCCAGCTCCCACCTGAGGGGAGCGGAGCTGAGCCCAGCAGAGCCCAGCGTGCACGGCGTGGACCTACCGCAGACCGACCAGACCAGCAGCTGAGCAGAGAGTGCCCTAGCATGCTGAATTACTGAGCTGTGGCATCTACCAGACCTCTCAACCCAGAAACAGCAAAGACAACAGAGAAGGTTAGTGGGAAAAGCTGCGAGACTGAGTTTGTGGTTCAGCCACTGCCCCTGGGGCAGCGGAGGTGGGGCAGCTTTAGAACTATAGCTGCAGTTGCTTCTGGCCCCAGGCCCACCTGGTGGGAGGAATTAAGTGGCTGATCAGAGCAGGAGTGAAGAGCCTGCTGAAGATTTAAGCCCAGTCCGGGTAGGGGGTTCTTAGGGAAGGAGGAGTGCTGGTGAGGCAGTGCATCCACCCAAGCATGGAACATAG
>JAQQSZ010005497.1:0-13851 GCA_028646595.1 Phalanger gymnotis
TTAGCGAGGGTGAGTGGGAAGGGAACAGGGGAGAGAATTTGGAACTCAAAGTTTTAAAAAATAGATGTTCAGAAACAAATACAAAAAAGTTTTTGCATGCAACTAGACGATAAGATACACAGGCAATGGGGCATAGAAATTTATCTTGCCCTACAACAAAGAAAGGGAAAAGGGCATGGGAGGGGAGTGGGGTGACAGAAAGGAGGGCTCACTGGGGAACAGGACAACCAGAATATATGCCATCTTGGATTGGGGGGGGAGGGTAGAAATGGGAAGAAAATTTGTAATTCAAACTCTTGTGAAAATCAACGCTCAAAACTAAATATATTAAATAATAATAATAAAAAAGAAAGACAGAAATTGCAGAAATGTTTTTCTATGATTTCAGTTGGGTCCAACTCTTTGTGGCCCCATTTGGGGTTTTCTTGGCAAAGATACTAGAGTGGTTTGCCATTTCCTTTTCCAGCTCATTTTCCAGATGAAGAAACTGAGGCAAACAAGGCAGGGTTAAGTGACTTGCCCAGGGTCATGCAGTTAGTATCTGAGGTCAGATCTAAACACACCATCTATCTGCCCCAGAAATGTATACTCTTGTAAATATAATTATAAGTCTGGGTAGATCAAATTAAAATAACTAAGTTTGACTGTAGTGGTCAGGCCTGCCTCTCTCCCATAGCCTCCAAGGCTAAGGAGTTGCTTCTCTCCATCAGCTCTTTATCCCAGTTCCAGGGAAATTCCAGTTTTAGGGGCCCCCAGGCCTCCATTTCTCTGCCCTGAAGTAGTTATGAGTTAATAATGTAGTCCTCTAGAGCCATTTTGAATTTCTCTTTCTTGCCACCCACTAGGATAGAGTGTGGGATTCACCCTATTGGCTCTTCTCCCCATGGATGATATATTGGCTGGGATGAAGCAGTCTGGGGCAAGGGCGTCTTTGACAAGAGGCTGTAGGGGCAGGGGATACTCACCCTTATATAGTTGGCATTGATGTATGAGTTCAGGGGGTCATGTTGGTCTGGCGAGGTAAGGCATACCCTGCTGTGGGGGTCTAGGAAAGAAAGAGGGGAAGTCATTGGCTCATTCCTTCCTCCACAAGGTTTGCAGGCTATTCTCCAACCACTTAGGTGCCCTCTTACTTAGAATAGGGACACTTGAACCTTAGCACTCAATGATAGGAGGACAACCTTGCTTGTTGAGGAGGAGACAAATGTTCTCTCAAACTCCCCTGAGATCCTGGGGGCACTGAGGGGCCAAAAGCAACTCAGAGGTACAGGGTGGTGGGAATGGAGACCATGAATTAATGGGGGGAAGATGGAGATTTCAAGTGATGGATGAGTTGGACTTTGAGTTTATTGATGCTTTTCTATTTTACCTTTCTATTCCAGTACTGACCTTGCCTGCTTGAAATCTCGGCTTCTGTGCTAGGATCCTATGTATACCCCAGCCCCTTGGATTTGGATGCTCCAGAAAAACCCCAATTTTTACTCTTGGTGGCTTTTGGCTTTTGCTTTCTTGTGTCTTGATCTGACTCTCAAGAAGGGATTGCATCTTTATGGTTGTTCTAATCACTGACCCTGTTAACCCTCTCCACCTCCGCTAGGGTGAGATAACATTATCTAGCTCCCTAAACAAACTGTCATGGTGGACAATGTTGGAAACACTGCCTGCCTGTGCTTGGAGTCCTTTGAGGACTCCAGAAGGAACAAGGAACCATGGGAGATTATGCCTATTCATCCCAGACCCAAAATCAGAAGTTGGTAGATCAGTTTTTGGCATACTTTGTCATTCCAGTCCCAAAAGAATAAGCCTGGATAAGAGAGCCATCAACCTGTCTCTGCACTTATCCAACAATATGTGAGCGCTGAATTTTGCTTTAATGGCTGAAGTTATTCTCATCTAACACCAGATTTGTAACTAAGAAGGGGCAAGTGGTACTTTGCCTTAAGGTAATAATATCTTGGAAGGAATGTGCTTTCTTTTCACCACAACCATCAACCCATGACTTCTATAATCTTGTGGTACAATCATCTCTGACCACCCTGCCAAGATTCTGTCCCTGTGGTGGCCACTGAAATGTTCTCCTCTATCTCTTCAAGGAGAAAAGGATCCCCCACCTCATTTATTGAAGTGACAAATCCAAGGTAGAGCCACTGTATCACCAGATCTTCTCTTTCCCTCTACCTCCCCAGTCAGATACTCCATAGTATGGCCACATATCCCACACTCTGGATTTTTCTGTCATCTTTCTGTTCCATGTAGATAGAATTGTGTCACTATACCCTATGCCTTCACCCATTTCTGGCTCAACTAATTTGTTCCAGGAGCAGCTATAGCTAGTTACAGTTCTACCTAGAACTCACCCAAAGCACATTTGGGGAATTTCTTGGATGATAGGAGGAACTGGTACAAGTTGTGGGGTATTGTCTGGCTTGCCCATGTTATTCAAGTATAGCATTTCACTCAGGCATGAAGTCATCTATACTAGACTGTCAGTGGCTGTAGGGAAAGAGGTGGGGAGGTGGTGAAAGTCTCTTTGTTCCCCAAGTCAATGGATCCCTACATCTTGTCCCATGGCCCACCCATTCCTGGCCTTCAGGATTAAGCTGCAAATCCCTGCAAATCTTGGGCCTTGGTAATGGCAGAATAATGAGCTTCTTAGAACTTCATGGATCTGGTCCCAGTCCACAGAAAGTAGGCATCCCAGGAAGAGTACTACACTGTAATGACAGCTGATATAGTCGATGGGCATCCACTTCATTCTGGACCAATACCTCAGAAGACCAAGCCATGTTGGGTGTGGGGAAACAGTGCAAGGTACTCACCCTGAATATAATCTGATCTTTTTTTTTTTACTAGTAACACCAGGGATTGGTTGGCTGTTCCGGTAAATATAACCATCATAGGACCTGTGGAAAGTCACTTTCTACCTTTGTACTTCTGACTATATGGTCCAGAATGGATGCATGCTGCATCTCACCATGGCACTGAATTAGACTCTGAGTAAAAATTTTCTTTCTGGGACTAGTATGTTTAGCACAATGGGGCCAGAGAAATCACACCTGTACAGGCCACATGATAATGTGAACCGCCTCCCTCTAGAAGCCCCAGTCCTGCCCTGATCTGCTTACTGACCAGGACAAGTACTGGGACCCTATGGTAGTTCTTGGAGAAAAATTGAAAGAGGAGTTCGTCTAGTCCTTCATCTCTTTAACCTGAGTCAGAGAGCATTCTGTAACCAGAGAATCCTGTTCCACATCACCATCTAGAAATGGTTCTCTATACCCTGCCCAATAGAACAGATGGCTAAGGCACCAATATTCAACAAAATGAGATTTCTGGAGAACCTACAACCAGTTCTGGATACATAAGGGTGGTGAAAAAGGTCTTCCAGATCCAGGATGGCTTATGTGAATACCAGGTGAAGTTGTTTGGTTTGTATAAGGCCCTGTGGTATTTCAGAGATCTACAGATTTGATATTGCATAACTGGGCCAAGGAGTTGTGGGTTACCTTGGTGATGTCCTCATGTATCCACAGGACCTTGCCCAATATACCAATATAGTTTTAACCTTATTTCAGGGTGAATGCCAGCACTGGTGAGTTGCACAACCAGAGAAATGTTAATTTGAGGAGAAAGGCTGAATTCCTTGGGTACATAATAGGCTGACAAGGAATACACACACACACACACACACACACATTCAAGGTGTATGAAAATCTGACACCAGTTCCTTAGTTTATCATTTTATCTCCATATTTTCCACTCTGATGGCACCTCTTACTAATCTGCTAAAGTACCCAAAGGCTTTCTGGGCATGTAACATACACCCACAGACCTGAAGACCCAGTTCACCTATCTCTTTCTTGATATTGCTGGGTCCCCAGAAATAGCTCATTGTAGAAAAGGATGCGTACAGTGTCACTGTGGGGGCTGTCTTTTCTGCACGCTGCTCAATGCAGAAGAAAACTAAATACTGAGAAAGAGCAATTTATTACACAGTAAAAGCTACACCGGGGGCTTTGAGCGACCATCTTGAGTGGAGAATCGTTCTCCATCATTGTCTACACCAGCTATAAGAACCAACTTTCAAACTGCCCAGATACTCAATCAACACAACACCTGCTGGGCACTACTTTTCAATAGGTAAAAGTTTACCGTCACATATTCCCAGATGTTGCAATCTATCAGTGAATGTGCCATTGTGAAAGCCCAAATTTGGGCACCTAATGGATTAGTCATCCTGGTAGAGATGAGAAACTTTGTCATAAAGGACTCACCTCAATTTCTTTTCCCTTTCCTATCCATACTTTATCCAACATCATGGATGGGCAGTAAGAATTCATTGTCCAAGAGGTCCTAGACTTTTGGAGGTGATGGCTGCCTCCAGTACTGAGGGGACAGGCCAGAGTCATCTCCTATCCAAGGAGAGTACATGAAAGCTGGTATATACTCTACATGTGCCAGATCTGTTAAAGGCCTTCTGTGAATGCTATCTTACCAAGCCACCCTTCCAGATCTGAGGTGATGTTTAAGGAAGGAGGGATGGTATTTTGTTCCAAAGCTCCTCTGACATTGTAGGGTGAGGTAGGGCCTTAACCTATACATGATAAAAAAAACCAGAACTTTAAGGGCCCAGAATCAAACACAGAGTATGATGACTGACATTTATGTGGCTTCTCCTCTGATGTGGGACTGAACTTCTTGGCTTAAAATCTCTGATCCTGTATCCAGCTCCTACTTTCATCTTAGCCCCTTAGGTTTGGTGCCTCAGAGGAGCCCTGGTCTGGTCTTTGGTTTATACTTACATAGATCTCAAGGCAACTTCATTTGTCTTTCCCCAGAATAGTGATGATGATAATACTGTTTCTATGAATATCTTACATTTATATGATACAATATCTTATTTGGTCCTCATAATAGCTCTGTGAGGCAGATGATATTATTACCCCAATTTTATAGATGAAGAAACAGGCTCAGATGAGTCAGGTGTGTTGCCCAGGGTCACATAGCTAGGAAGTATCTAAGATGGGATTTGAATTTCTAGACTCCAAATTTGAGATTCTATCCATGATACCATGCTATCTGTAGCTCCAATAATTTCTTTAAACATGTTAGCCACACTCTCACCTCCCTTGCTACACCCTAGAGGGGATATAACATTACAGCAGATGTGTGCTTCTTCTATCTGATGTGCCATAGGCAATCTTGCCTCCCCCTAATCCCTACTCTGCTACTCATTCCCCCTCTGCTCTGCATCAAGGGGTCCCAAGATGGGAGAAAGGCAAAGACCATAGGGCCTCTTACTCTCCAATCCTCCCAGCCCCTAGTCTCATTCTCTTCTCTGGATACTATTCCTGTCAGGTTTGGAGAGTCCATGGAGGACCTCGGTTCAGAGGGGGAGGGTTAACAGAGGGGAAAGAAGCCTTCTAGCCTTGAACAATTGTCCGCTCAGTCAACAGTCAGTGAACAAGTACATATCAAATGTTTACTTTGTGCCAGGGACTGTGCCAAGTCCTGTAGATGCAAAGAAAGGTAAACATGTAATCTGCCCTTCCATCTTACAGAAGCAAGATATCCCAACATATAAAATATTTTTTAAAAGCCCAGATTGAACATTAAGTTATTCACTCTACCTACTGCTTGCTTTAGAATCTAGAGACTGATTTGAGAGTTTAAGAGTTAAAATTCAGGCCTTAAATAAACATTGGCACCTTTGTTCTTTGTATGAGGTCATGATCCCCTGTACAGAGGAGAGTTCTTCAGATGTCTAACCACGGCCATGAAGAACAGATTCCTATCTCAGCTTTGGCACAAGTCAGCTTCTCTTTTTCCTCCTTTCTCTCATTCTCTCTTTTATTTCATCAATCAGTTATTGTGCTCTAAGATTCTAAAATGTGGATATAGAAATAGAGGAAACATAACTTTGCTGTGTAATGTTAATGGGATATGAAGATCTTCCATGCCCATTAATAGACCTCACGTAGAGCCCATTAAGGGAAGCTTGCTTAGGGGAGGCTTGCTTGTAGGAAGGCTTTCATACCTTTTGGTACTAAGTTGATTAGACACTGAGTCACGAAGTTTGTGATGCCTTTTGGCTCTGAGAAATGTTTGTATACATATACATATATATGTGTATATATGTGTGTGTGTGTATATATATATATACATATATACACACATATATACATATATACACTCTGAGTTGATATTTTTCTTTGGGGGGTTTGCTTATGAGAAGGACCTTGTGATTTCCTGGTCGAGACTGAGTAGCCATATGTTCAGACACCCAACTGCTCGGATGTAAAGGCTCTCTCAATCCAGTGGTGTATGTAAAGTGTACAGCGATATTGCTTTGATTCAGGCAGTCAGAGCCCTGTCTGTTGGTTTAATTTCTCTGCCTGTATTTTTCTCTGACATTCAGGGTGCTGACTTCCCCTGAACTAATATATAATTAAAGAAGATTGTTGACCCCTAAAAAGCTATCTTTCCTAGTAAAGGAGATTAAAGAACCTGTGCTAGAAGGCCATCCTGGATACACTGGAGTGCTTGCTGCTACAGCCTGCCAACCAATCACCATCATAGAGCCTCTGAAATGTGAGGAAACATCTCTAGTTCCCTTCTGAGATGGAGCTTTTCCTGTACAAAAGGAGAAAGCTGGGAAGCCATGTTTTACAGAGCTGCTCCACTATCACCCCGATTTGGATGCTGACTTGGGGGACCCCAAGAATTTCCTTTAATCAATCTCATCTAGAAACAAAGATCTTATGTATGTTTTCTCCTTTGGTGTGTGCTCATTTGGAGAGGTCTTTACCACTGAATATAAGGACTGCAATGGGTAGGAGAAAGTGATATTGTATGTCTTATTTTAAAACCCTGAGAACTCACAGAAATAACCCTAATCCAAATGCTGTAGTTAGTGGCTCTAATTTCCATGGCCAGGATAAACCCCTGGGTAGAATAAATGGGTGAATTTCTGGGACCATAAGAACATTGGATTTATTGCCAGAAGAGGTCTTAGAGATCACACAATTCAGGCTCCTCCTTTTACAGATGAGGAAACCAAGGTCTGGCAGGATTACACAAAGCCACACAGCCAGTAAGTAAAAAAGGCAGAATTCAAACCCAGTCCCTCTGACTCCAAATCCAAGGCTTTTCATTTTTTTCCCAGGAAGGTACTCTAACGACACAGTGGTTAGAGGAGCTGGGTTCAAATCCAAACCCTGATGCTTGCTACTTTATGTGACTTTGGGCAAGTCATTTAACTACCATGGGTCTTAGTTTCCTCAACTGTAAAATAAGAGGAAGGAGTAGATCAGATGACCTCTGAATCCCTTCTTGCTCTAAATGCATCAACTTATGAAATATCTACATTTAGACAATATTTTTCCTACCCTCGTGCACACACGTGGGATGTATCCACAGATTATACTCACAGGAATTATGCAGACATAAAAATGTACAAGTGCATCCACGTGAGTGATAAACACAAACACTATACACATATAACATATACACAGAATTCATACATATACACACTACTCACTATATATGTGTACACACACACACACACACACACACAAGTATATCATGAAGGGCAAAGTGGATAGAAGCTCCCTTCCTAGAACACCTGAGTTCAAATTCAGCCTCAGACTGTACTAACTGTATGCTCCTTGGCACATCATTTAGCCTCTATCTGCCTCAATTTCCCCAAATATAAAGTGGGGAGATGAAAAGAGGGCTATGGGGAAATTAAAAATATACATTTAAACAATTTTTAAATGGAGTGTTTACACAGATTGTACACACCCACATTATATAAACACACAAAATATATACAAACGTATCCACATGCACAATAAATCAAACACTATATAGCACATAAAAACACAGTATTCACCCATATTATATATGTGTGTGTATATATATATATTTACTGCTCACATGGTATATACACACTATATATATACATTTATACACTCATGTGGATAGACAGACAGACATAGTGGGTAGAATGCTGGGCCTGGAATCAAAAAGACTTGTATTCAAATCCTCAGACTTATTAGCTGTGCGACTCTGGGCACATCACTTAACCTTTATATGACTCAATTTCCTCTACTGTTAAATGGGGATAATAATAGCACCTGCCTCACAGGGTTGTGGAGAGGATCAAGTAAAGGGATATTTATAAAGTGATTGGAACAGGGTCTGGCACATAATAGGTTAATAAATGCTTATTTCCTTTCCTTCCCATCCCTTATCCATACAAACTCTGGTAATACTGCATACACACATAGTATAAACACACAGTACCTACGTATGATAGGCGTACAATGTTTATACATACCATATATATGTATACATATACCCACATGTTATTTATAAGTATATGTACACCTATATATTTGTTATTGTTCAGTCATTTCAGTTGTGTCTGACTTTCCATGACCCAATTTGGGATTTTCTTGGCAGATACTGGAGTGGTTTGCCATTTCCTTTTTCAGCTCATTTTACAGATGAGGAAACTGAGGCAAATAGGATTAAATGACTTGCCCCGGGTCACATAGCTAGTAAGTGTCTGAGGCCAGATTTTGAACTCAGGAAGGTGAGTCTTCCTGACTCCAGGCCCCACGTCCTATCCACTGAGCCACCTAGCAGCCCCGTTCCATTTTTTGATGCTGAAAACATCGAGCCCAGATTTGACTTTTCGCAGCTCCTATTCACTGCTCCAAGTCAATCAGAACAAGTTTTATCCCTCTTCCACATCCACATTCCCTTCAAACCCTTGAAGGCAGCGCTTGTTTTCTCCCCAAGTCTTTTCTTCCTCTTCAGACTAAACATCCTCTGTTCTCTTTGGCTCTGATCCCACTGGAAATACACAAATCCCATAGTTGGATCTTTCTGTTACAAAGAGGAATCAGAGCAGGGGATGGGCTAGTGACAGCATGTTCATTCCCAGGTTACTCACTGTAATTGGAACAGTTAAACATTGTTTTTATGGTCTGTTCACTGGAACAGGAAATTAATTGTGGCATAGAGAGCTCTCTGTCACAATAGTGCTTGCTCTGACAGAAGTTTCTTTCCATTTACATGCATACACATACATATACATGCATACGTGTCTCCAGTTGCGGTATGCTTTGAATAAAGATGGTGTGTTTCAACCCTGGCCTTTCCTACCCTGACCGTCAATTCCCTGCCAAGCCATCATGTGGTATGTGACTAGTCTCTGTAGGATACACAGGGGTCGGAAGCTCAGAGAGGAGGCAAGACAAAATATGGGCCACATGGAAAAGTCAGTGGAGAGCATAATTTGCTGCTATCCTCCTGATTCACAGTGGGTCTAGGGCCTATGGCTACTGTGACTTACCTGGGTTATAGACAGAGCTATAAATAGGGATCCTCACATGTGAAGTAAGTACACATATGGTGCCCAAGGCAAACAGAATGAAGCACGCCCTCAGTTAAAATGATGGTGGACACCAGGCACAAAACCACTACCAAGGAGGCTACTGTGTGGTCAGGACAAGAAGTGGAAGAAACTCACCCCAGTCTGTCATCTGGTAGCTTCCTTTGTAACTAATTATTCTTGCTAATTAATTTGCTAAACTGTATTGTTTCTTCCCTCATGGAGGATTGTATGTGTTGTTGGCACAACATCTGGTACTGTGATAAAGCCCTAGCAGCCACGACCCAGTCACGGGTCTGGTTCTAGGCCCAAATTTTCCACTGCAATATGCCCCAAGGGAAAGAGGGGTATCTTACAACTTGTGGCCTTAGTGATGGAACAGGAGAAAAAAACAAAGAGCTTTGATTGAGGGTAGTGGCCTTTCTCAGAAAAGAAAAGCAGATCTGGGAAACAAGCAGTTCGTTAAGGAAAAGGTTTCTGAAAACATGATTTATAATGAGTTATTATGAGTTAAGACACAGGAATGATGAACTCTTGCTTAGGGGTGGAGTGCCTGTAAGGAGGGAATCATTGTATAGAACATTTGGGTTAAGGTTCAATGGACAAGAAATAGCAACCTTATGGTGGAACCACCCAGTCATAAGAAGGAAACGGATGAAAAGTTTCAAAAGCAGATCACAAAATAACAATGTTATGGTGGAGCTGCCTAGTCAAAAGAAGGAAATGGATGAAAAGTTTCAAAAGCAGATCACAAACTGACCCAGTGTCTTAATACAGCAGCAATAGGTGAACTCAAATATTCAGATCTGCTGGGGTTCTCTCTGCCAAAAGCAAAGCACGTCTCATGTTATTCGTATGGATAAGACAAAGAGATGTAGGCCAGACGATAAGCGAATATGGAACTGGTTGAATGGCCAGATGCAAAGAGATCATTAGTGGGTCAGTGTCACTCTGAAGTTATGTCTCTGTCTTAGCCCCGTGCTCTTCAACATTTTTATCAGTGACTTGGGTGAGGTATGTTGGGTTAAATATGTAGATGGTATGAAGATGGGAGGAAGTGCTAAAGTGTTCATTGGATAAGTCAAGATCCAAAATGGATGGGGAACCTGCTGACCTCAAGGACACATGTGGCCCTCTAGGTCCTCAAGTGCAGCCCTTTGGTTAAATCCAAACTTCACAGAACAAACACCCTTAATACAAGAATTTGTTCCATAAAACTTGGACTCAGTCAAAAGGCAGCACCCAAGGACCTAGAAGGCCACATGTTGCCTAGAGGCCTGAAGGTTCCCCACCCCTGCTAGGCCAGTGGGCTGAATTCAGTCAGTCAGGCAACAAGTATTTGTTAAGCCAGGTATGATGATAAGTGCTGGGGATACAAAGGAAGGCAAAAAAAAGTCCTTGCCTTTGAGATGCTCACAGTCTAAGATGGAGCGAACGTGTACTATGTGCAAAGAAGCTACATATAGACTGACTTGTATAAATGCAAAGTCCTACATGCAGGTTTTAAAAAACTGGTTATGTTCAAGATGGAAAATGTACAGCTAGGCAACTGAAAAAGATCTGAGGTTTGTCATGTACTGTAGGCCCAATATGAATCAATCAGGTTTCCCTGGCATCTCTCATGTCCCAGCTTGATTCCCACCTTCTACAAGAAGGCTTTCCTGATTCCCCTTTATGCTAATGCTTTCCTTTGGTTGATTTTCTCCAGTTTATCTAGTCTATGCCTGGTTTATATATAGTTGTTTGCATGTTGTCTCTCCCATTAGACAGTGAGCTTCTCAAGAGCAGGGATTGCTATTCCCCCCTTTCTTTGTATCCTGGGAGCTTGTCACAGTGCCTTAGGTGCATAATAAATGCTCATTAATTTGGTTCGACAGAATGCAAAACAGGGTACTGGATCTTAGGCTGTATTGAAAGGCAGTATCCAGAGTAAGGGAACTGATGGTCATACTGTACTCTGGCCTGGTTCGACCATGTCTGGATTATTGTGTTCAGTCCTGAATGTCATATTTTAGGAAGGACATTAACAAGCTAAAACAAGGTGACTGGGATGAGGAGATGTTGGTAGACCAAGCCCAAGGAGATTGGCTGAAGGAATAGGGGATGTTTAGCTTGAATAAGAAAAGAGAAGGGCATGATATCTCTTCAACTATTTGAAGTACTGTCATGGGGAAGTGGGGGCATGCTTGGTCCTAGACAGCAGGACTAGGAGCAAGAGAAACTCCTAAAAGATTAATTTTGGCTCAGTATAAGGAAAAATTTTCTCACAATTAGAGCTGCCCCGAAGTAGCATGAGCAGCTCTGGGAAGCAGTGGGCAGCTCTGGGAAGCAGTGGGCAGCCTGTTATTGGAGGTCTTCAGCGTGAGTCTGAGTGACAAGTATTCAGGGATGTTGCTGTAGGGATTAATGCTCAGTGGGAGTTGTCACAGATGACCTTTGAGACCCCTTCCAGTTCTGAGATCCTCTGATTAATTCATCCTAACCTTAATTGGGCTCTGTTTAAATGAAACCACCTAGAGACACTTGTAACCATAGCAACCACAAGTTGATATTTTAAAAGTTAAAAATAAGTCATGACATCTTACATATTGGTAGAAATTATGATGAACAACCCTCCCCCTCCAAACCCCCCCCAAGCCTCCTTCCTCTGCAGACTGAGGGTGACTAGTGACATGTAGATTCGCATTAGACAAATTCAAACCCCTCTTGCAACCACCTCTAGGGATGAGGGTGGGGACCTGGCACAGGACAACAGCTAATAGCAACTACTAGTTGCAGTGGGTCAGTGACAGGAATCTTTCAATTAAGTCATAAAACACATCCGAACAAGTAGCTGCTGATATATCCCCATAGAAGATGGGAAAGCCTGCTATAAAAATGCATTGCTCTGGGGCCCTGGCAGCAGAATACTGGGGCAGAGAATAGAACTTAAGCCATAGCCCATCACAGAAGAATGGGATTTGCATTTCAATATGCACCCAGGAGAATATGATGGTGACCTGCTCAGATGACAATGACTTTGTGTGCCAAGCCAGTGCCCTGTGTACACATTGGGCACAGGTTGATGAAAAGTTGAAAGGATTGGTGAAATGCCTCATTAGTCTCATTTATCAGGAGGCCTGCTTTCTTCCTGGAGCATATATAAAGGATGTGATAAAATACCTCCTGAAAGAAGTTAAATCTGATGACCAATGCCTACTTCTGGTAATCCATGAAGGAGCCAATAACATCTCCAGAAAGAACCTGGAAAAGATTTTAGGAATGATTAAGTCCTGGGCAAAAATTGTTATGTTTGCATGGAACATAGGGTGTTCTCCCTGAAGGAAGAGAAAGTAGCCTTATGGGCCTTGAATTTAGAGGTGACATTTTTATCATTACTGCTAATTGAAGGTATGGGATTTAGAAGAAAAAGGCAGAGATGGGAAGTTAACAACTGGAAAAAAGATGGCATCTAGGAGTGGGATTTGGATATTCCACTCTCCATTACAGCCATTCCAAACCTTCTCTTCTCAAGACTCCCACAGTACCCTTTAACTTACCCTCTCAGTGATAGTCTTTTCCATTTTTAAAAACCCCTCCCTTAGGGTCCAATCACGCTAGTTATTGTATTTGTTCTTCGTTCTTGAAGAGAACCATGGCATCAGGGAGATGGGGGCACGACTTGCAGTTGACCGTGATTTGAGTGAGGACTGTGCAAAGTCACCAGCCTCACTTTCTCCTCCAGAGCCACCTGAGTCTAGTGGCCAGATATTCATCAGGACGACTGGAGATGGCCCAGGATGCAATGGGAGACCCTGGCCCTTTTAAGCTAAAGTCTTTTTAGGTTCTCACTTTGACTGAGGTAACACCTATCCAGTGAATAGGCCTCTTTAAGAAGTGAGTCAAGGGATGGCACCTTTAATCAGAAAAGAAAAAATCAAACTGGTAGGGAAGACCCTCAGGGTTGCTGGTCAAAAGGAAACAGTTACTATTTACGTTCACTCTGAGCTGGGAGGGCCCAAAACAGTCATTAAGTGATGCTTGGGCAGGGACCTATTATTGTCCAATCAATGAGCTCCAGAGGGAAATGGGTTTAAGGTTTGGTCTTTGGGAAAGAAATCTAGCCAGTAAACCCCAAGTTAGCTAGGCAGTTTTTGGCCATCAAAATTTATCTTTCTTTGGAGAGGAGAGGCAGAGTCCCTTAGACACTAACCATGTTAACTTTGGTCCTATATCACAGCAACTTCTTTACTTGGTGCCTCTATGTCTTTTTTTTTTCCATTTTTTTTTTATTTTTAGATTGCAACATACAGTTCTACATAATTTTGGGTTCCAGATTTTCTTCCCTCCCTCCCCCCCCTCCCCAAGAAGGCATGGCGTCCCATATAACTTCCAGGTATAACTAGGCATTGAATTAATTTATAAATTTTCTCATGTCTCATGAGAAAGGTGAAACAGAACCAAAAAAA
>JAQQSZ010005498.1:0-13851 GCA_028646595.1 Phalanger gymnotis
AAAAAGTTTTTGCATGCAACTAGAAAATAAGATACACAGGCAATGGGGCATAGAAATTTATCTTGCCCTACAAGAAAGGAAGGGAAAAGGAGATGGGAGGGAAGTGGGGTGAGAGAAGGGAGGGCTGACTGCAGAACAGGGTAACCAGAATAAATGCCATCTTGGAGTGGGGCGGAGGGTAGAAATGGGGAGAAAATGTGTAATTCAAACTCTTGTGAAAATCAATGCTGAAAACTAAATATATTAAATAAAAAAATATTATCTTTTGTTATTTTAATATTGGAATGTGATGATTAAATCAGTAATGAAAATATTTTTTAAAATTACTATATATACACATGCATATGTTCATATGTCCATTTTTACATACGCATAAATATACACATATATCCATCCACTTTCTTTGCAGTTATACATCTACTACCCTAGTTCAGATCCATGTAACTCCTCACCTCAACTATTGCAATAACCTGTGGCAAGCACATAGTAAACACTAAATGCTTACTGATTGACTTACAACCCCAACTACTCTATTAACTCTCAAAAGAGGGCAAGAACTGTGCCTTAGTCTTCTCTATATCCCTCCCCAGTTTAACTCCCACCATCCCCAGGTTACTAGTATACAATAGATGTTCCATAAGTAGTGGCTAGCTTCATTACAGGTAGTTCTAGACGGCATATTGAAGAATGTACTGGATTTGGAATCAGGAAGACCTGGGTTCAAATCTGGTTTCTGATACTTACTAGACAGGCCTCAGTTTCTTTATCTGTAAAATGGAAATAACAATAACACTTCACAGGATTGTTGTGAGGATCAAATGAGATAATTATATATAAAGTTCTTTGCAAACTTTAAAACAGCATATAAATGCTAGGAGGTACTGACGATGACATGACAATTAGCCTTTATCATCTCAGCCCAATTCCAGTCTACTCATAAAGAAAGTAGCGGACAATAACAAATAAGTGGAGTGGCTAACCCTGCCTTCATCACAAGGCCTGTCTAATATTTAGCACTGACCTTTCTGTCCCTTGCTATCAATTTATTCAAGGGGCTCCACCTTGCAGACAACATCAGCAGTTGCATATTCACACCAGATTTCTAATCAGAATCTTGGGACAAATTTAGTCTTCAAACTTCCCCACAAATGATAGCTCCCTAGGCCTATGACTAGCAATTTCCTACCTCCTGTCCTTTATCCTATGACTCAGCATTGCAGTCTGCTTAAATAAAAATTCTTTTCCCATTTTACCTATCCTCTCAGTCTTACTGAATTCCCCTCAGTCCTTCCTGTCCCCTCTCCCTCCACTGCTCTACCCTCTGAAAGCAACTCCTGCACCTACCCACTGACCTCTTAACAAACTGCCTTTCATCACAAAAATCTTTTGCCTAAAAACACCATGCTCACCTACCATCCTTTCTAATGCTGATTGCTTCCTCTTTCAAGACCCAAAATACACTGAACTAGGAGAAGTTAGTATACTCTTTGTTCTCCCACTCTCTCTACATCATTTAGGTTGAGGTAAGGAATAGAAAGAGGCAAGGCCCTGTCTAAGCTATGCCAGGCAAGTCAACCTGTGTCTAGAATGACATCATTTTAGTGTAAGATTTCTGTGTTCTGTATTCTAATTAAGTCTATGTTTTGTTGTTGGTTTTTTTTTTTTGCATTTTCCCCCAATAGAATATAAATGCTATGATAGCAGAGACTATGCCATCTTTTATATTCCTTGCCATCTAATACAGTGCCCTGCATATATTATGCACTTGATAAAAGTTTATTGAATTCAAAAGCCTACTCTCTGCCTCTATGAAGTGTTCCCAAATGGGATAATAAACTCCATCCCAATCCTTACACAACTATTACTCAGCATTCCCTAAATAATTAACATATGTACCCACACTCAGCTCTAGATTATTGGTAGAGGGGAAGAGAGGTAATGGATAATCCTAATTAGAAACAATTTATAATAGATCTAGAAATGCATTCTATGGCCTTGGAATAAGACCAAAGTGATGCAACAGAAAGGAATCGGAAGAATGGCCTTGCTCTAGCTACTGACCAGCTCTAAGTCATTTCCTGTCTGGGCTTCAGGATCCTCCTGGTAAAAAGAGGGAATTTTCTTAGAAGGTCTCTGAGGTTTTTCTCAACCTTAAAATTCTATGATTCTATACTAGTTAACAAAAGGATTGTACAATTCAGATGTGAATTTACATATAGAACAAAAGGGTTTTTTTTTTCCTTCCACAAATCCCTTACACCCACAGACCATATGGAGAAAGTCATTTGCCAAGATTTTGCACAGATGAGCTTCTGCAGCTGCTTGAGATTAGAAAGTCTCCACTAAAATCTCTAAATCGATGAAGGACCTATTTTGAAGTCTCCCTAAGGCTTTAACTAAACCAAAATTGAAAATGTACTAATAACCAGTCCCTTGGTCTCACCCATTAACTCCTGTGAGATATACCTGCTCCTATGGAAAAAAATCAGTTCTATTTTCTAAGGTTTTTTTTTTAATGTTCTATATATCCAAATGGAGCTACAGTGAAACACAAGATGTTTCAGAATGTATTCAACACAAACTTCCTATTCTTTCTTCTCTTCCTTTAACTTCTCTTCCTGGAAATATATGAATTCAAGGGTGGGGAACCTGCAGCCTTGAGGCCACATGTAGCTTTCTAGGTCCTTGGGTGCAGCCATTTGTGGAAGAATATGGTGTCCCAATATGACAGTAACCTCAAAAGACTAAATATGCATCCCCAAATTGCTAGCTTCTCCTTAATCCATTACTATAGATCTATGATCCAATCATTCATGAAAGTTCTGCTTCCCTTTCTGATGTCAGCACTTGTTTCTACTCAATGAGTAACATATATAAGAAATTAGAAATATATTTAAAGGAGTATTTCACATATTTTTATTTCAATAATGATTTGAATTCAAGTCTCAAGCCTCTCTTTACTTTATCTTCCATTCAGTTACCAGAATGATTTTCCTGAAGTATCGATCTGACCACATCACTCCTCATGACCCCACCCCCTACTCACTAAACTCCAGTGGCTCCCTATTACCTCTAGAACCAAATATCAAGTCCTCAGTTTAGCAATTAAGCCTTTTTACAGCTTTGTCTCTTCCTCCTTCTCCAGTCTTCTTAAACTTTACTCCCCTCCACAAAATCTACAATCCAGGGGCATGGGCCTATCTCCCAACTCTGGTTTTTGTTGGCTGTTCCCCATGTCTGGAATGCTCTCTCTCCTCACCTCTGCCTCCTACCTTCTCTGGTTTCTTTCAAAACTCAGCTCAAATCTTACCTTCTCCAGGAGGCCTTTCCCAGTCCTCCCTCTCTCCCCCTTCAGTGTCTTCCCTCTGAGACTGCCTTCCATTTACTCCATATATATTTTGTAGATAAATAGTTTTTTACATATTGTCTCCCCCAGTAGAATGTAAACTTTGTAAGGGAAGAGATATCATTTTGTTTTCCTTTATTTGTATCCCTAGCACTTACCACAGTGCCTGGCACAGGCTATTAAAAATTCCTAGGAATCAGAAATCGTTCAATAAATGTTTGCTAGCCCCAAGAGATTAAAAAAAAGAGAAGAAGGATCAATGTGTACAAAAATAAAGCAACTCTTGTTGTGGATGGTGAAGAACTAGAAACTACAGAAGTATCCATAAATTGGCAAATGGCTAAACAAATTATATAGCATGTGAATATAATGAAACACTCGTGCAAAAGAAATTACAAAAGGGAGAAACGTGAAGACTTGCACGAAATGATGCAGAGGGAAGTGAGTAGAACCAGAACAATTTAGAACAATAAAGACACAGTAAAAAAACAAACAACTTTAAAAACTATAAAACTGATCAAAATGACCATGATGCCAGAGGACAAATGATAAAGCATCCTACTCACTTTCTGACACAGAAGTGACTCAAGGTGCAGAATAAGACATACTTTTAGACATGGCCAATGTCAGAAGTTGCTTTCCTTGACTAAGCCTATTTGTTATAAATATTTTGTTTTCTTCCCCCCTCCCCAGCCCTCCAATTGGGCAATGTGAAAGAGATTTTTTTTTTTGGTTAACTGAAAAAAGTAATTTAATTTTAAAAAAAAAATGCCTGCTGACTAAATTCAGTAATTAAGCTCAAAACATTTTACGCATCAAAGAAAGGCACACTAGTAACTCAAAAATTCTGGATCCACACAAAAATTAGACATGGGAAAAAATTTTCAAATTTTTATGAATAATCTTGTTAAGATTGTGAAAAAGGCTGAAAATTTGGATATCAATACCAAAGACAAGTTCTTCTTCACCCTGAAAGTTTTCATAATGGTACTGAAACATTGGTTAGCAACCTGTTGAGACTTTAAAATGGAACCACTTAAGCATTTTCAACAACATTCCCATTCCTCTCCAAGATGAACCTAACTTGCCAGGCACCAATCATTAAGCTATCAAAAAAGCCCTCATTTTTCAAAGAGAAGAACAGGCAGGCCCTGGCAGCTGCCAGGTGTGGGCTCACAGCCTTGTTCTAGTGACTGCCTCAATCTGGCTTGGGCATGAAAGAGGAAGGTTAAGAGGAGATGGATCTCCTGGAAACAAATTCTTTATTCTCATCTATTTCAGGAAAGGAGGGAAGCAAATAAAAGAAAAAAGAGCAGCTTCAGAATACTAAACGTCTATTTGAATGGGTCCAGTTACACGTGACATCTGTGGCATGGGCAAGAGATTTGAACGAGCCAAATTTGCTCAAACACAATCTTTAACTGCCTGGAACTCGATGCAAAACTTCACAAACCCTGTAAGCAAAATCCATTGGGTCTTCAGAGAATATTTTGATTCTTTCTTTTGAAAAAGATGCAAAGAGTTGCACCAGGAACTTTAAGGATTCAATCTAAGAAGGATCAACTCTTTAAATAAAAGTACATGTTTCTATCTATATTCAGTTCATGTTCTTATCTTTGCAATTACATTTGGTCTCCCTAAATTCTCCTGATATACCTCTCATTTTTAAATGCATATAGCACAAAAAAAAATTTTCAAAACTAAAATACATTTTTTAAATTAGGGGATGAATGCAGCATCCATTCATGAATGGAAAGTCATCATCCAGTTCTGAGATGTCATGTTATCTCCATTTTTGACGCAAAAACTTACTGTAAACATACTTTAATAAAATATAATCAGTTTGACTTCTCTGGGCTCCCCACACTATGGTAGTCCCTTTTCAGGGATAAAAATATACTTCCTGGCATTGCCTGTTAGGTAGTAGTATCCCCTCTTAACTCAGCAGAACTAAAAATACATTAGTATTCATTTCCGCCCTGCTGCTGCCCAGTCATCCAGAAGGAGCTGTCCGAATGTCACTGGAGCCTTACATATTAGGGGATTCCTTACAGATCACTGCAAAGTACAAAACCTACTACTACATTGACTGCAGTACTGCCAGGTCAGGGGAGACACAAAGCAGTCCTACTGCCTTGGGGTCAAAGCACATTATAAAATCTTTGTGACAGCAAACCTTGGAATGCATAAGGTATGTATTTTAGGCTCCACCAATCTATAATTGAATGAAAAGAACTACTCAACAACCACCTCTTCCTGCATTCCAACTGAGAATAAGTTGAAATCAGTTAATTCACAGAAATCTCTGAACTGGGCTCTTGTAGACACAGTTGAAATTACCATATTTGAAATCTACATACTTTTATAGCCTATCCTAAATATTGCTAATATAGAAATTATTATATATAATTTTCTACATAATATTTTCCCCATTAAATCGACTCTGTAATGTGGATAGAATGCTGGACTTAAAGTCAGGAGAACCTGGGTTCAAACCTTGCCTCAGACATTTACTAGTTATATGTGTCTGAGCTTCAGTTTCTTAATCAGTAAAATGAGGCAGTTGGACTAGTTTGCCTTTAAGTTCCCTTTCTGATCTAAATACATTTGATTTTATCTAATGTTTGCTAAAGTTCATAGGAGAGAAAAGCAATTAGTGAATTAATGAACAACAGATGCTTATACTATCAAGATAAATTATTTAAATCCCCCCTTAGTGTCAAATTTTTCAATTCAAACCCATTTTAAAATTGCAAACCAAGTTACATCTATTTAATAGCCACTAATGACTATAAATATAACACAATTTCTTAAACAGAAAAATTATGCTTCAGTGGTGGTGCAATAAAGAGGAAAGAGTAGTATATCACAATTCACTTCAACAAATATTTATTAAGGGCTTATTGTGTGCAAGGTACTGTGCTACGTACTGGAGATGCTGTTTGTCCTTCATTTTCAAAGATAACCGGTGACATATGGGGTGATATATTGCCATACTTGTGAACTGGATTTAAGTGAAGCAGACTTGTACAAAGTCAATCAGCCTCATTCTCTCTTCCTGAGCCATTAAAGTCTAGTGACACAACAAAAGTCAGGATGACCACAATGGCCAGGGATACAGTGGATGACCTTGGCTGATATCTGACCAAGCTCTAAGTGCTCCACAGAACTTGCTTCAGCTGCCTTCACGGCCACTGGAACAAACTGTTCTCATCCACCCATTCTGCCACGGAAGCCTTCACATGCTTGAGGTAGATATCCCCCTAACTCACCAACAGGTTTGAGGTCAGTCAGTTACCCTCAAGCCTGTCTGCCTAGACAGTTTTACTAGGGTGTGGCTACTTCACATGCTATAATTTCTTGAAGACACAGATAAGAGTTAGGTGAAAGGTGGACACCAAAGGTGGATGAGCAGCCCTGAAAAGGGCTTGGCAAACCCTCACACCAGAGGCGCCAGTCCTCCTTGAACACCACCCATATACCCAGTACTGGAGATACAAAGACAAGAAACAAAGGGTCCCTGCCCTCAAGGAGCTTACAGTCCTAGGGAGGGAGGGAAGATTCCGGGACAAGGTACACCATGGAGTTGGTACAAATTCAACTCAATCTCCCACACTAATAACTATCTATAGAACTGTACAATGAAAAATGTATGTTCAAAATGACACACATTGTTAAGATCTCTGATCACAAAAAAGGACTAGCCTTATTAAGGCAAAAAAAAGTCTGTAATATATTTTTAAAACCTTTCCAAAAGACACTAAAACCAAAAGATTTTCTGATTAACCGTCAGCTAACAAACACAAATAATCAAGAAATCCTCTTTCTAAGTATCGTTTAGGTGAACTTACACTCTATGTACGTCTAGAGGTACAGAGAGAGTCCTATTAGGGTAGAGAGAATATACCATGGACCAACACTTGATGAAGTTAATAGCAGAGAAAAACAATCAGAAAACCTGTGAACCATGGCTATTTATATTTCAAATCTCAAGGTTTATTGAATAGGGGGTGATATGGTCAGACCTTATAGTATCAGATTTTTAAGATTCGAGCCCATTTTGAATCTGTAAACTGAGTTTCATTTATTTAATAATTTATTAATGACCGTGAATACAATGAAATCACTTTCTTCAACCATTAATTTGGGGAGAAATTATGCTTGAATGGTAGTGAAACAGTCTATCTCAATAAATTCTAGTGGCTCCCTATTTTATCCAGAACAAAATAAATCATATAAAGCCATTCATAATCTGTCACTCTTCTACCTTTTATGTCTTCTTACATCTTATTCCTCATGCCTCCATACTTTGTGATCCAGTGACACTGGCCTCCTTGTTGTCTCCCATGCCTAGAATTCCCTCCCTCCTTTCCATCTTTGATTCCTGGCCCCCCTGACTTCCTTCAAGAACCAGATAAAATCCCACCTTCTACAAGAAATCTTTCCAAATCTCCTCTTTAGTGCTAGTGCCTTCCTTCTGTGGATTAACTCCCATTTTTTCGTATACACAATTTATATATATTTCTAGTTTTCGTGTTGTCTTCCCCATTAGGCTGTGAGCTCCTTGAGAGCAGGGTCTGGTTTTTGCCTTTGTATCCCCAACACCTAGCACAGTTCCTAGCACATAGGAGGCTCTTAACAAATAACTGCTGACCAGGGATAAAAGGAAAATAGCCCTTGCCCTTGAGGAGCCTAAAATGGAAGGTGGGGTGGGTTTTAACTAGAACAATCACAAAAGTAAATATAAAGTGTGTCTATATATGTACATGTGCATACATATTTCACTCTCTCCTTATACATAGCAATAAAGATATATTCAAAATGGAAAGAGTGCTAAAACTGAGAGATTCAAGAAAATCTTGCTGCAGGAGGTGACATCTTAGCTACGATTTGAAAGAAACTGAGGATTCCACAAGATGAAGGTGAGGAGGGAGTGTACTCTAGACACTTGTGTAAAGGCATAAAGATAAGAGACTGTCATACACTAAGAATAACCAATAAGCCAATTTGACTAAAAAGGAGAACACATGAAACGGGATACTATGAATCAAAACTGGAAATGAAGACCGAAGCCAGGCTGTAGAGGGCTTTAAGTACCAGGGTGAGAATTTTGTATTCTATGCTATAAGCAACAGGGAGTCATCCACAAAACTCATGGGTACATGCAGTCAGAACCAGATTAAAATATAACTAGTTGGGGCAGCTAGGTGGCACAGTGAGGAGCGCACTGGCCCTGGAGTCAGGAGGACCTGAGTTCAAATCCAACCTCAGACACTTGACACACTTACTAGCTGTGTGACCTTGGGCAAGTCACTAAACCCCAATTGCCCTGCCTTCCCCCTTCAAAAAAAAACACAAAAAAAAAAATGGAACTAGAAATGTCTAACAAAATAAATATAAATACAATAAAACATAGATAACGTTAATCTGTGGTTTTCTAAATCAACATGCAGCTCATAGGGATGTTTCTATTTGAGTCTGACATCAATAGTGTATGCCAACTTGGTAGCTGTGTCAAAGACAAAGTGGATCTCAATTGAGAAGGCATGGGTTTGAGATCTCACTCTACCATTTACTACATGTGTAACTTTGTCTAGTATGTGGCAATGAAAATTCTTTTTTGGGTTTAGGTTGGACTAGGTATCTGCTGAAGCCCTTTCCAACTATAAAATTCTGTGATTCCATGAACCTTTCTGACCTTCTTTTTCCTCACCTCTAAAACTAAAATTATACCATCTCACCAAATTTCATCATTTCTATCTTTACAACATTCTTCACATCTGCCCCCTTCTCTTTACTCACAAAGCCACCAACCCTAAAGAATCCCTAATACTTGTCACCTCGACTATTATAACAGCCTCTTAATTAACTGGCCTTCCCGCTTCGAGTCTTTCTCCTCTCCATTTCACCCTTCACACAGCTGCCAAAACTAATTTTCCTAAAGTTCAAATATAACTATGTCATTCCTCTCCTCAACACACTTAGGTCTTCCTACATTGTTGTTCAGTCATATCTGACTCTTAGTGACTCCATTTGGGGTTTTCTTGGCATAGATACTGGAGTGTTTTGCCGTTTCCTTCTCCAGTTCATTTTGGAGATGAGGACCTGAAGCAAACAGTTAAGTGATCTGCCCAGGGCCACACAGCTATTAAGTGTCAGAGGCCAGATTTGAATTCAGGAAATTGAGTCTTCTTGATTCCAAGCCCAGTACTCTATCCCCTGTAGAACCTAGTGGCTCCCTATTACCTCAAGGATAAATTATAAACTCCACTGTTTGGTATTTAAATCCCTTTATAACCTGATCCCCAGTTAACTCTCTAGCTTTATTATACATTATTCCCCTCTATCCACAATGCAGGACAGCCAACTCAACTTCCTTCTCATAAATGGCACTCTTTCCACCTCAGTGCCTTGGTACTAGCTGTCTCCCATGTCTGGAATGCACTCCCTCCTGGCCTCTCTCAGAATCCCTAGCTTTCCTTCAAGGCTTGGTTCAAGGCTCACCTTCTACACAGAGCTTTTCCTGATCATTCTTTGCCCTTCTCTTCAGCACTCTCAGCACGCCCACCACCACCACCATTTCTAAAGGCCAGGCCCTGCCCAATACCTTCGCATCACTAAAGGTTGTCTCCCAGAGGTAGACTGTATGCTCCTTAAGGGCAAGTACTGTCTTCAGCTTTTCTTTGTATTTCTGCTTAGTAGCCTGACACTATAAGCACTTAAATATTTACAGACTGACTAAGAGAGTAAAAAAGTTTCTTTCTAAGCTTCTCCCATGCTCGTCACATTCCTTCTCCCTTTTTATAAAGGCAGTCTGATTTACTCACTTCTCTTACAATATAACATGGTCTACTGACAGTGGCTATTCCCCTGCTATAGCTTGGGGTTTCCCTCCTAAAGACTGCTTCCTGAGATTGTGCCTCTACCTTTCCCAATTCCTGGGCACTAGATGGAGATGGCAAGACTGGGCATAGAAGAGGATAAAAAGTAAGTCCTCATTGGCATTCCTTTTTCATCCTCCATATCAACTCAATCCTGCCATAACTGGTCCCCTCATCTAGATCTCAGCACCACCAGCCCCAATCCCATTCCTCATCTTCCCACCAAGAGGCCCATGCAGGTCAATCTAGAAGGGTCATATGGAATAATAATTGTAAGAAATGGGAGGAAGAGTTTTGTTTCCGCAGAACTGAAGGTGTACTTCTCCCCCCCCCCCCCCAGCTTTAGCAGAAACCAGGCCTCAGGTCAGTCAGGTGAAAGGTCAGAGGCTTATACAAATGCTTAAATGAGCCATTTGAGGAGAGCATGAGTAGGCAATCAGGGGAACTAGAGAGGCCAAACCCGCTGAACTAGTTCAAGCTTATCAAGGGCCTGGTCCTGGTCAAGAGTCCAGGCTTACTGATTTGCATAATTTGCATATGTTAAAAAGGGAAGGTAGTGGAAATAAAGAATGTAGATTAATCCTAAACTCAGACAAGGAAAATCTAATTAACTTCACTTTGGCTTCTGTATCCTTATTATCCTACCTATATAAACTGTATAACCTAGGAAAACTATGTAAAAAGTAAAGAATGTAAACTAACCATAACTCCAGCAGGAGTAGAGGGAATGGTCACCCATGGTGGCACCACCAGCACCAGCAGCACCACCACCCCCCACCCCCTCTGGCAGCTGTGTCAGTGTGAGTATTCCCAGTGAGCAATACACCCACTGTCTCAAGGAACGTAACTAATGCCTTCCTCTGCCCACTCTGGGCCTGAGTTCTTTGGGTGACAATAGGCAAATCACATGGATCTTCCCAAGGTCATGGGAAAAGGACAGCAATGAGCTTTGGAACCATGTCTTGGGCTAACTTCCTGACCCTGCCTTGGGGAGTCCTGTGATCCCCACTGCGGTGTTAAGAGGGCTACCACTCGGGATTTCCCTGGGGAACCCTGTGGTCTGCACAGCCTTCTTAAGGGGACATCACTTGGGACTTCCGGCCCTGTCTCAGGGGCCTTGTGATCTTACTGCCGTTCTAAGGGGCCATCATTTGAGTCTTCCTTAGGGTCTGACCCCTAGGAGGCCCTGTGATCCCCACAGATTAAGGGGGCTACCACTTGGCCTTCCTCTGGGAGTCCTGTGGTCTGCACATCCTTCCTTAGGGATTATAACAGGGTTCTTCCTCAGGACTTTGGCCCTGCCTAGGAAGTCCAGTGATCCCCAAAACCATGTTTCTCACAATAATATCTAGGATTTATATAGTCCTTTGAGTTTTGCAAAGTCCTTTAATATATTAACTCATTTGATCCTCATAACAACTTTGGGAGATAAGTATTGTTATTGTTTCCACTTTATAGATGAAGAAAATGAGGCACACAAAGGCCAGGTCATACAGCTAGCTAGTAAGTGTATATGGCAGAATTTGAACTCAGGCCTTCCTGACCCCATGTCCTATGCTCTATCCACCACACATCCTAGCTGCCTTAAGAGAGACATATGCACATGGCACATTTCTACTATACCACGCTGCCTTCCAAAGTGCTGGCCTAGGAGCCAGGGCTAGTCCTAATCCTGAAACTAACTCACTGTGAGGTTTTAGGCAGGGCACTTAACCTCTCTGGATCTCAGCTTCCTCGATTATAAAATAAAGATTGCACCAAATGATCTCTACATTCCCTTCTACCTTTAAGTGTCTCTATCCATACCTATGACAAAAAGTATACATTCTCTTTGTCACCATAGTTAAAGAAAAATAAAACAGCACATTCAGTTCTTAAACTGAATTGGAGAAGTTTCCACATGCCATATAATTTCTAAACACAGGAAGCTTATAAAGATTGCCAACAGAGGCCTAGAATTACTCTCCTAGATTCGATTTAGTGGTTTTCAAAATGACTAATTAGTAAGAATAAACAAAGCAAATGGGGGAAATGTTCTTCCTAAGCAGGCTCAAGGCCTGCTACAGTAAAAGCTAGAGAGAATCGCCCTTTTCTCTTGGTAAACACTAACAGCGCAGCTTCCTATGGCAAGGGAAATAACACAAGCAACCCGAATTCAAAAGCGCAGCACTTCACACTCCGGGCCCTGTGTAAATGGAGTGGCATTGTGAATCGTGTCAGGTCCAGGATGGGATCTGGGGTGAACAGCAG
This sequence comes from Phalanger gymnotis, assembly GCA_028646595.1. Lineage (NCBI taxonomy): Eukaryota > Metazoa > Chordata > Mammalia > Diprotodontia > Phalangeridae > Phalanger > Phalanger gymnotis. The sequence continues at coordinate 12,478 of JAQQSZ010005498.1, forward strand.
CAGAGAAGGGGAGCAACGCAAACAGCTAAAAACGTTTGAAGGATGTGGACAATCAAGGCTAAACCCATATGCTGCTTACTTAGTCAATAAGCATTTACCGAAGTAAAGAAGGAAACTTGGGGAAAATGATTACAACACGTTTCTTTGAACTTGAGAAAGTATATGAAGAAATGAGCCAAATTCATAAAAATAAGAACCATTCCCCAATTGATAAATGGTTGTGTGGCATGAAAGACCCTCACCAATCAAATTTATAATAAGGAACCATCTCAGGGTGGGAACTGAAATAAATTTTATTCAATTCTTGAGAATGGGGCATCCTCTGCCAGAACAGATCTAGCAAGGGAGGCGCTTTACAAGAGGCAAAGCACCAATAATTATACCTAAGGCAACAGAATTCCCGCCCGCCTCTGACCCTTCTCACCATTGGCTGGGAGGCGGGCTTACAATTTGAACACAAAAAAACTAGACAAAGAACCGGTAAATTGAGGCACAGAAACTCCAATTCCCATTCCCTTACTTAATGATTACAACTGAGGTAACATCTATAAATCTGAAGGAGGAAAATAGGACAAGGGGAAGGGAAGACCCTCTCCATTCTTCTACAGTACTTTTATGGTAAAGGAAAGCTGGTCGCAGTGACCCTATTCTTACTGAGCAAATCTTTAAACCAGAACCAAAAGAAACAACAAAAAGTTTCAGGGTAAACTTTCCCAGAGGCTGAGCAATCAGATTCTCATGGCCTCAGAATTTTTCCACTTCCTTATTTCCCTATTTCTTGATTTTTAAACATTTCTTAGTATAGATACAGATTATATATTTATACGTATCTTCTCTGTAAAGTCTTCACATATTATTTACCTCGCACAATGGTCAAAGATTATGAAGTTTTCAGATAAAGAAATTAAAGCTACTGAATCATATAAAATGCTCTAAATCATTAATTGTTAAAGAACTACAAATTAAAACAACTCTGAAGTACTACCTCACACCCATCAGATTGGCAGAAAAGGAAAATGACAAATATTGGAGATGTGGAAAAATAGGTACATTAATGCACTATTGGCTGAACTGTGAACTGGTCCAACCATTCTGGAGAACAATTTGGAATTATGCCCAAAGGGCTATAAAACTGTACATACCTCCCTTTACCCAGCAACACTGCTACCAAGTCTGTAAAGAGATTAAAGAAAAAGGAAGAGGACCTATATGTATAAGAACATTTATATCAACTCTTTTTGTGGTGGCAAAGAATTAGAAACTGAGGGGATGCCCATCAATTGGGAAATGGATGAACAAGTCATGGTATATGATTGTGATGGAATATTATTGTGCTTTAAGAAATGATAGAGGGGGGAGGGGAGCCAAGATGGC
>JAQQSZ010005499.1:0-13851 GCA_028646595.1 Phalanger gymnotis
GTCAGGGGTGAGTCACACATGCGACTCACCCACATGACCTAAAATCTCACAAAGAAGTGACTTAAACCCACGTGGTCTAAGAGCCTCTGCTGTCCCAGACATGTAAATTAGGCCCTCCCTGGAGTTAGCCCTACCTTGGACCCCACCTTAGCTGCCAATCCACACCCACTAAGGTTTTACACCTAATAGGGGTTTGAGCCTGGGACTTAGCACCTAGTAAGGCTCAATGAAATACACTGAATTACTCAAAGGAAACAAAAGGCCAACTAAGTGCTAAGAGCCCATTTTGCTTACCAACACAGTGTGTGTGTGTGTGTGTGTGTGTGTGTGTGTGTGTGTGACCTGATTTCACTGGAAGTAGGAAACTTAGCCTGACTGCCTATTTCCTAAATCACCTCTTATTCCCACCCTGAACCCACTGGTCTATTTCTTGTTTTGAGGATGTTTACCTGACCTCCCTTCCCTCTTCTTTCCAACTACCATTGTCTTACATCTGTCTTATCTCTTACAGCACTGGTGATGAGCATGCTAGGGGAAACTGGGGTTACTTAGACCAAGTGGCTGCACTCCACTGGATCCAGAAGAACATTGCTAGCTTTGGAGGAGATCCAGGCTTAGTGACCATCTTTGGGGAGTCAGCAGGAGGCGGGTGTGTTTCAGCACTGGTGAGTTTTCAGGAGGGTTCATCCATACTTTGATTCAGGTCGGTTCAGCCAATGACAGTTGACATAGAGTGGTAGCCACAGCTATAAGCAGATGGTGTTGGTATCAAAAGTTGCTTTGGCTCTTCTAACAGTCCTCAAGAATCTATTCATGTTTTTTGGCCCTGAATTTCTTTTTTAGGGAGCAAATGTAGGAGCACTGAGTAATGTATCTAAGACTTGAAGGGGAACCTGGCTATGTCCCACTAAGTAAAGCTAATGGTAACAGTTTGTGTTAGGGTGGCATGTATATATTTTGCAAAGTAATGTTCCTCTTATAATAATGATCTTTTTTTGTTATGCTTCAGAAAGAACTTTTCCCACAGCAATTTCATGAGATAGGTAATGCAACTATTATTCTCATTTCACAGACAAGAAAACAGAAGTTCTTTGATGGGCTGTGTCCTGCCTAAGGTCACACAGTTTGGGTATGGCAGAGCTAGGAATCAAACTGACTCCAAATCCAGAGCTTTCCCACTGACTCCTGTTGTATACCAATAGTGACCCAGACATGTCAGATCATGACAAATAACCCCATGTCTCTTCATGGTAGCCCAAAGGATTGTACAAAGTTAGAATGAAAACAGTTTTCTCTAAACTTTATTGAGAACATTAGGAGGTGTAGAATGAGATATTATGGTAGTAAAGATTTTTAAGAGCTTTTCAAAGAACTCACTTTCTTAGAGAAAGGAAACTATTCTAAATCCTGGTAAACACCTCTCCCTGACTTCTTTCTGATACAGGGTCAGCCTTAAAAATTTGAGTAAAGAGCAAGGGGTGATTTTTTTTGACACCAAACTCCTCTAGCTTCATTTACCTCTCTCTTTTCTTTTTCTCTTCATTTCCTTCTCTCTTTTTCTTCATTCATCCATTCAACATTTTAAAATGTCTACTTGTCATAAAATATTGTATTAGTTACTATGGAAAGCACAAAGTTGAGATAAGGAATGTTCTCCGTTCTGACATAGTAGAGGTAAAAGCCCCAAACAGATATCCACAGTGACATGTTAAAAACAGTAAGTACTGGTTAAGTTATGGAGAGCAAGTACACTCATTCACTTGTTGCTGGAATTGGAACCTTTTAAAATTTGTTTGGAGGATAATTTGAAAATATGCCATAGGGGGCAGAGCAAGATGGAGTGGAGGCAGGGACTTGCTTGAGCTCTCCCCCAAATCCCTCCAAACACCTGTAAAAAATGACTCTAATCAAATTCTAGAGCTATGTAACCCAGGAAATGACAGTGTAAAACAAGTCTCCAGCCCAAAACGGCCTGGATGGTGTATCAGTAAGGCAATAATAACCATGTAGATGATAATTGTCAAAATGCCTATGTAGTTCTATATTGCAAAGTATATGAGACTCTCCACATAGAAGGTAGAAGAAGTAAACCATTTATTCAGACACCAGAGAACCATATCTCACAAGCCATTTATTCAATCTACCAGAACAGCAAAACATTCAATATACAATATCACAACATGGAGCCTTGACATCCCAAAACCTCTCTGACCCCCTGCTGGGGTCTTCCCAAAAACAAACTCACAGTACAGCTAAGTCAGCCTGTTCAGTTCTGATAATCATGGGGGCAGCCATTAGCAGCCATAGCTGTGTGTTCTCTCTCTCTCTCTCTCTCTCTCTCTCTCTCTCTCTCTCTCTCTGTGTCCCTGCTTTTTCCTGTGACATAACTTTCTTTTCCTGTCAGGAAGCTCCTCCCACCACACTTGACTTAGGCTTCCTGTGATGTAAGCAGTTCGCATGGAGTATTAATGGGTGGGAAAGATCTTCAAATCTAAATTGCTACTGCATTTGGGCTCAAGATCTTTCCTATCCATTACATAGGGCAATAGCAATTCTGGGATAACTGATGTCAACAAAACTTTATACAACAATATAACAGAGATAACACAAGATAAGCATATAAGACAATGTCATTATTTCTCCCTTGAATGAATGGGGCTCAAAATCTTGGGGTAAGGGGAGAAGATCTGGTCCTCCAAAGCTTTTTCCTGCTAAAATTGGATGTAGAGCTGTCCTGCCCCCACGAGATTAAGAGTCCTATTCGAGAGGTCAGTTCTTTAGCAAGCTGGCATATGGAACTCAGTTGATGCCAGGTCCAGGGATGACACATCACAGCCATGGACAGGTCCAGAGGTGACATCTGAAGACATCAGAGGGTGGCATCTGGCTTAAGTGATCAGGCATCTGCAGGTGGATGGTACTAAGCCTTCAGGAAACAAATCTTACAAACAAATTTAACAGACAAAAGCCAAAAAGAAAGAGAATATCATAGCCTCATTCATGATAAAATACATAAGTCAAGGGTACAATTTTATAGTAATTTTCTCCTGGGTAAACCACTGTTATAGTATTGTCTTTCCCATGTGCTATAATTTCTTCAGCCTTTGGAACATCATCTGGATTCCATTTTACCCATACTTTGGATCCTAATTTTATTCTATTAGTAGAACCAAATCCTTCTTTTCTTCTGATAGTATTTTTGGAAGGAAGGTCAGTTTTCAGAAGAGATATTGTTTCACAAGGAATAATAATCATTTGAACTATTCTATCATTTTTACATAACTGTATAGATTCTTCACCCAAATTCTGGAGTGTCATAATAATTTCTCCTTGCTAACTAGAATCTATCATAACTCATGTATTCCTTGAGCTGCTAATCCTGGTTTAGGTAATATCCATCTAAAAAGATTCTTAGGAATTCTCATACATATCCCAGTAGAGATTTTTCTTATCTCTTTTCTTTCCAACCAAAAGTTCTCTAAACAATGTAAATCATATCCTGACGAGCCAGTTATTCCTGGATATGGTGGTGGGACATCTTCCCTCACAGTCCAATACTCAATGTTTTGGATCTCATGTGTTTGATGTTTTTGAATTTGCAGATTTGGGGTCATCATTCTGGCCAGAGGTGTGCTTCCTCCTAATGGTCTTATTCAAATTATGTAAAACAGTGAACAAATTATCCTTCCAATGTTGATATGAATCATTAGAACTTAACTTTCTTAACTGTTCTTTCAAAAATCCATTCATTCTTTCTATTAATCCAGATGCTTGTGGATAATATGGAATATGATATATCCACTCTATATTGTTCAATACACAATATCTCTTTATCTTATTACCTTTGAAATCGTACCCATTGTCCCTTTGAATCTGCATTGGGGTTCCATAATAGAGACTTATAATATCTAGAGTTTTATAGGTGTTTTTCTGGATTGCATTCTCATAAGGACAAGCCACTAGTACACCTGAATAGGTGTCAACACAAGTACATATAAATTTTCATCCTTTATCCTGGGATAGTGGTCCAATATAATCTATCTGCCATATCTGGGCTGGAACTTTTCCCCTTGCTATTTCTCCAGTAACTACCTGAGGAACAGTTCGTTCCTTTTCCAATTGACATATATAACATTCCTGTTACTTGTTTTAGCAATGAGTAAGAGATACTAATACCTCGATCTTGTGCCCACCAGTGTGTGGCCTGGACCCCTAAAGGTCCAGCCATTTGGTGGACCCATTTTGCTAGTAGCAAATCATCAGTTGGTGTCAGAGTAGGGACAATATGTTCAGTAGCAATCTTTGCTAGTTGATCAGCATGTGCATTTTACTCATGTTCTGGTGTAGTGAGGGACACATGAGCATTTACATGAAAAACTGACAAATTAGTAACCAAATATGTGTCTCATATATCTTCCCATAGTTTTTTTTTGCCCCAAACTTGTTTACCACAAATTTCCCAATTTTGGTTTTTCCACATGGGCATCCATGTGGCTAACACATTAGCTACTGCCCATGAATCAGTGAATATATGACACTGTCCTCCTTTCTCTGCTTTAATAGCTTGATGTACTGCTATAAGTTCAGCATGTTGACTACTTCTACCTATCCCAGTACTTTCAAGGTTGTCTTAGTACATGGGTATAGGCTACTGCTTTTCAGTGTCTTTTATGGCCCAAATATTTTGCTGTCCCATCAATAAATCATGTATGTTTCTTCTGTTCTTCAGTCAGTCCATCATATCCATCATTCCATTTTATCAGAGGTTGTACCCACTGTTGCCTTGGTTCAGAGCATTTGTCATTTCCATCAATGTCAATGTTAGCAATAGATTCACATAGAGCAGAAACTCCACTTTTGCCTGTTTTTGATCTATTCTGAATATACCATTTCCATTTAATTATGCTAGCCTCTTGCACATGTCCAATTCTGTGAGATGTTGATGTACTCATTACCCAAGTCAAAATCAGGATTCCAGGCCTTAATATCACTTCATGGCCCAGAGTCTGTTGTTCATACCAAAGCCCAATATGCAGCTAACAACTGCTTTTCAAAAGGTGTATATTTTAATCCAGATGAAAGTAGTTTCCTTGACCAAAATCCTAAGGGTACATTTCTGCTTTGTTGCTTCTGCCATAAACTCCAATTCACATAGTACAGTCACTTGTAATTCCACTGGTCCATTTTGCATAGGCCATAAATCCAGAGCCAATTCTATAGCAGCTTTAGCTTCTTCAAAAGCTTTACTCTGTTCTAGGCTCCAATCAAAGTCATACTTTCCCTGGTAACTTTATATAAGGGTTTCAAAATCTGTCCAAGATGTGGAATGTGGTGCCTTTCAATATCCAAACAGTCCTATAAACTTCTGGGCCTCTTTCTTATTGGTGGGGAAAGGAAAATCTTGAATCTTTTGTTGAGCTTGTGGGAGAATTTCTTGCAGTCCTTTATTCCATTGTATACCCCCAAACTTTACAATTTGAGATGGTCCTTGAATCTTTACACGGTTAATTTCCCATCATTTGCTTTTCATATGCTCAATTAAAAGTGTCAAACTCTTCTCTACTTTTACTTTTTCTCCCTGTTATCATAACGTCATCTATGTAGTACGTAAGCTATACACCAGGTAACTTTAATTCGTCCAAATGTTCAGTCACAATCCTATGACAAATAGTTGGGCTGCGCAGGTATCCTTGTGGCAATCCGATAAAAATATATTGTCGGCCCTGCCATGTGAAAGCAAACTGGTCTCATTGTTTGGAGTCTATTGGGATCATAAAGAAAGCATTGGCCAAATAAATAATTGTGTACCAAATCCCATCATATTTCTGGATCCTTTCTATTAAGGTAACAGTATCTGGAACAGTAGCATACAAGGGTGGAGTCACTTTATTCAATTGTCTGTAGTCCACTGTCATTCTCCATGTTCCATCTGACTTTTGTACTGGCCATACAGGATTATTCTATTGAGTGGTTGTAGGGACTAACACTCCTGCTTCAACATATTCCTTTATAGTATTGCCAATTTCATCTTGCTCACCTGGCACATGATACTGCTTCAAAATTACTTTAGAAGGTTCAGGGAAAGTGATTGGTACCATCTTTACCTTTCCCACCAAAACTGTATTAATTCCTATCTTCCTTACTGCAAATTGATATCTACCATCAGGAATATTCAGAGTCATGCCTTTCAATATATCTATTCCAATGATGTATTTAGGAATGGGTACAATGACCACGGTATATTCTTTCTTTGGAAATTGTCCAATTTTCAGCATCAGTTTCACTTGTTTGGCTGACATTTCAGTCCCTTCTAGTTCCGTGATGGTAATAGGAGTTCCATGCTTAAATTTGTCAAGGTTTCCATAAATCAAGCTGGCCTCTGCCCTAGTATCTATCAATGCCCTAGTTATAGTATTTGATCCATTATTCCAATATATAGTAAGACTCATATGGGATCTGTAATTCTGTCTGTGTGTTTCTTTAATCTGATCTGGGGCTCAGCCTATTCCCTAGTCTCCTTGAGGTGTGACTCATCTGGATACAAGGGTTCAAGATCTGTAGGATTTGTGGGGGCAGTTCTTACTTCTCTATTCCTTTTGCTATTAAGCACTTTATCTTGGCACATTTTGTATAGCTCATCAGTTGGAATACCATCTATTCTTCTAAAATCTACCCCTGCTTTCAATAGAGCAGTAAACATTTCTTTCCTTGTCACTCCATGTTGAATCTGCTGGTTTTGTGCCCTTCTCTCCTGAGGAAATTTATTATTTCTCCAGTCTCCCAAATCACTTAACTGTGAAATCTTATCCATTACCTCTGAAAGAGGATTAACTACTTCTGCAGTCAGCAGTCACAGTTACTTGTTTATAAGTGGGGGGTGCCATCTTAATGATTAAATTCCTATGAGAGACTTCCAAGAGAGTTTCATAATAAACTTCAGTGCTCCCCAACATAATAGGAGTCTTCATCACCTCCTCCTTTAACTTTCTCATACAGTCCCTAATTGAATGCCAGGGTCTATCTGCAGTAGGCCACATAGTATCAGCAGGATATTCTTCTTTACAGACCATCACAACCAAAGCCAATAAATTGTGGTTTGGTTACCTCTTTGTGAATGATAATCCCTAAAAGCTTGCTGTACAAAAGAATTCTGACTAATACTTATGAATCTGATACAATCCACAGAATCTACAGACACTCCTGCGGCCCCTTCATCACTGATTCAAACCATCCAAGATATTAACAATTCTCCTGTTCTCTGGGTGAACCTACTCAAGATATCTGTGTTTTCCTTCTCTGTAAAATCTTGCAAAATCTCCCTGAACTCAGTATTATGACCCTGTGTTTCCTGCCTCCTCTGCTGTGTTGGGATGCATTTCTCTATGAGAAGTCTGGTGTGATACAATAACACTCTGTGCCTCAGAAGTGGCATCATAGAATGTATCATCTCATGCCTCAGCTTCTGATGTTGTATCCTCCTGTACAGATTCTCTGCCTCTGTTACCATGGTAACCAAACTGACTGCTAGGCTTGACCTTTACAACAGGGCTAATAGGTTCCTGTTGTTCTACCACCTGAGGTTCTCCATCCATGGTATAGGAGAAGCACTTTAACTTGAATTATTAAGCCTTTCAGCAACTGTGTGAGTCTGGGCCCTGGGCAGTGGAAGTGACTGCATTAGTGGCAGCAGCAGCAGCAGTGGCGGGGAGCGGGGCACAGTGGTGGTGGTGGCAGTGGCTGCTTCCAGAACTCCAGGCCCACAGATAGTGAGGGAAATCAAGCAGCTGATCAGAGTAAAAGTACAGGGATCTCTTTGCTGGTGCTGAGGCAGGATTTTCTTGCTTCGTCCTGCTTGGATCTGGGTCACAGTCATGGTTGGTTGTCCTGGGATGAGGAGCAGTGCTGGTGTGGCAGAACTTGTGGTGGCTATGGAGAAGGAGTCCTGGTAGTTCCAAGGCAGAAAAGAATGCTTGAGATCATGCACAGACCAGACCACAGGCCAGGAAAGGAGTAAACACCTCTCATTGGATCATACCACCTCGTAAGAACTGAAAATTTACAGGTGCTCATAAGTAGCTCTGAAAACAGCAAAGTGCAAAACCCCTGAAGCTTGGGACAAGCTCTCTCTACTCTGGAAGCAGCCATATCTCAATAAAGAGCTCAAAAGTCAAGAAACTGGCTGGGAAAATAAGCAGACATCATAAAAAAACCTCAGACTACAAAATCTTACTTTGATGACAAAGAAGATCAAAACATACAGCAAGAAGAAGACACCAAAATCAAAGATCCTACATCAAAAACTTCTAAGAAAAATATGAATTGGTCTCAGGTCATGGAAGAGCTCAAAAAGGATTTTGAAAAGCAAGTAAAAGAAGTAGAGGAAAAATTGGGAAGAGAAATGAGAGGGATGCAAGAAAATCTTGAAAAACAAGTCAACAGCTTGCTAAAGGAGACCAAAAAATACAGAAGAAAATAATACCTTACAAAATAGACTAATTCAAAGGGCAAAAGAGCTCCAAAAAGACAATGAGAAGAAGAACACCTTGAAAAGCAGAACTGGCCATATGGAAAAGGAAGTCCAAATGATCACTGAAGAAAATAATGCCTTAAAAATTAGAATGGAGCAAATTGAAAATAATGACTTCATGAGAAATCAAGAAAGTATAAAATAGTACCAAAAGAATGAAAAAAATGGAAGACAATGTGAAATATGTCATTGGAAAAATCAATCACCTGGAAAATAGATACAGGAGAGATAATTTAAAAATTATTGGACTACCTGAAAGCCATGATCAAAAAAAGAGCCTTAGAACATTATGTTTCAAAAAAATTATCAAGGAAACTGCCCTGATATTCTAGAACCAGAGGGTAAAATAGAAATTGAAAGAATCCACTGATCACCTTTTGAAAAGGATCACAAAAGGAAAACTCCCAGGAATATTGCAGCCAAATTCCAGAGTTCCCAGGTCAAGGAAAAAATGTTGCAAGCAGCCGGAAAGAAACAGTTTGAGTATTGTGGAAACACAATCAAGATAACACAAGATATAGCAGCTTCTACACTAAAGGATCAAAGGGTTTGGAATATGATATTATGGAGGCCAAAGGAGCTGGGATTAAAACCAAGAATCACCTACCCAGCAAAATTGAGTATAATACTCCAGGGCACACTATGGATTTTCAATAAAATAGTGGACTTTTGAAAAGACCAGAGCTGAATAGAAAATTTGAATTTAAAATACAAGAGTCAAGAGAAGCATGGAAAGGTAAACAGGAAAGGGAAATCATAAGGGACTTACTAAAGCTGAACTGTTTTGTTTACATTCCTACAAGGAAAGATGATATTCGTAACTCATGAAACCTTTCTCAGTATTAGGGTAGTTGAAGAAAGTATACATATATAGAGACAAAGGGCACAGGGTGAGTTGAATAGGAAGAGATGATATTTTAAAATAAATAAATAAACAAATAAATACAATTAAAGACTGAGAGAGGAATATATTAGGAGGAGAAAAGGAGAGATAGAATGGGGTAAATGTTCTCACATAACAGTGCCAAGAAAAAGCAGTTCTAATTGCTTTTGGGTAGATCAAGCCATAAAATAAAATAACGATTCTACTTAAAGTAATTTACTTATTTAGTGCCTTATCATACTACCAAAGAACTATTTTATAGAACTAAAAAAAATAACAAAACTCATATTGAAGAACATAAGGTCAAGCACATCGAAGGAATCAATGAGCAAAAGTGAAAGGAGTACCAGATTTGAAATTAGACTACAAAGTGATAATTATCAAAACAGTCTGGTACTGGATAAAACAAAGAGTGGTTGATTAGTGGAATACATTAGGAATACAATATACAAAAGTACATTACAACAGTAATCTAGTGTTTGATAAACACAAACACCTAACTTTTGGGGAAAGAAGGCACTCTTTGACAAAAACTGTTGGGGAATCTTTAAAGCAGGTTGGCAGAAATAAGGCATAGACTAACATCTCACACCATACACTAAGATAAAGTCAAAATGGGTACACAATTTAGACATAAAGGATAATATCATAAGCAAATTAGCAGAGTATGGAAAAAATTGCTATTCAGAACTGTGGATAAGGGAAGAGCTTATGATCAAAGAAGAAATAAAGAGGATCATGAGAGTTATTATGAACTGTTTTGATTTACATGAAATTAAAAAAAGCATTTACACAGATGAAAACAATGCAATCAAAATTAAAAGGAAAAGGAAACTTGGAAAACATTTTTACAGCAAGTTTCTCTGATAATGCCCTTATTTCTACAACATATAGGTGACTAAGCCAAATATGTTTAAAAAAATTTCCTAAATCGCTAATTATAGAAATGCAAATTAAAACAACTGTGAGGTAACACCTATAAGTTTGGCTACTATGACAGAAAAGGAAAATCACAAATGCGGGGTAGGATGTGGAAAAATAGGTACACTAATGCACTGCTTATGGAGTTTTGAACTAGTCTGCCCATTCTGGAGAACAATTTGGAACTATGCCTGAAGGGCTATAAAACTGTGCATACCCTTTGATCCAGTGATACTACTATAAGGCTTGTATCTCAAAGAGATCAAAGAAAAATTAAAAGGACCCAGGCATACAAAAATATTTATAGTAGCTCTTTTTATGGTGGTTAAAAATGGAAATTGAGGGGATACCCATCAACTGGGAAATGGTTGAACAAGTTGTAGGTATATGGTGAGAGAACATCATTGTACTATAAAAAAATGAAAAAGGGGATAGTTTCAGAAAAAAAAAAAAACAAAAAAAAACCACTAGGAGGACTTATGTGAACTGATGCCAAACGAAGTGAGCAGAAGTAAGAGAATATTGTGCATAGTAACAGCAATATTGTAATGATAGCCAACTGTGAAAGACTTAGCTATTCTAATAAATATAATGATGTGTGAGTTTCAAAGTTCACATGATGAAAAATGCTATCCACTTCCAGAAAAGAACCAATGATCTCCAAGTGAAGAAGGAAGCACATTTTCCCACTTTCTTTTTTTTCTTGCTCATATTACTATTTTTTAACATGCCTGATATGGAGATATGTTTTTCATGACTTTAAAATGTATAATTGGTATCATATTGCTTGCCTTCTCAATGAGTGGGAGAAGAGTTGGAGGGAAGGAGAGAATTTGGAACTAAAAATTAAAATGAAGTGTTGAGAAATTAAAAATAAAATTAAAATAAATTTAGAAAAAAATCAACATAAAGGAATTCTATGAAGCAATTGAGAATACCATGCATGAGGGACACAAAGAAATCCAGAAATACCCTTATGAATTAATCCAAAGTTAAAAAACAAACAAACCACAAGCAGAAGAGCAGAGTACATGAAGAAAAGTGAAGGAGAATACATGGATAAAGAATATTGATTGGAACTTAGAAAGACTAACAAAAGCATTATGAACCATTAGGTATTGAAATTAATTAGAATATTATATTAAATCAAAAAGATTTTGTACAAATATAACAAATGTAGCCAAGAACAGTAGGAAAACAGAAAACTGTGAAAAAATTTTCATAGGCAGTCTGTCAGATAAAGGTCTCATTTCAAAAATTTATGAAGAACTTTGTTAAATTTATAAGAATACAAGTCATTCCTAATAATTGATAATTAGTCAAGGCTTATGAACAGGCAATTTTTCAATGAAGAAATTAAAACTATATATAGTCATATGAAAGAATGATCTAAATCATTATTGATTAGGGAAATGTAAATTAAAACAACTTTAAGATATCATCTTACACCTATCAGATTGGCTAAAATGATAGATGCCTTTCAATTGGAGAATGGCTAAAGAAGTTGTGGTATATGATTGTAATATAATACTATTATGCTACAAGAAATGACAAGCTGGTTGATTTTAGAAAAAAAAATGGAAAGACAGACATGAAATAATGAAAAGTGAAATGAGCAGTACCAAGAGAATGTTGTACATAGTAACAGAAATATTGTCCTAAAAATAACTTTCACTAACCAATTCATCTTGGGTATTATAAATACTCTAACCAACTATAAAGAACTTATGAAGGAAGATGCTATAGACCTCCAGAGAAAGAACAGATAAACACAAATATGTATAGTATGGTTTTACATATATATGCACAGGTGTATATGTATAAATGTGTGTATATATCTTTATCTAGACATCTATTTGTATTTAATCGTACCTTTCTCTGGGGCAGGGCGGGGAGGGATGGAGAAACAAAAAGTTCACAGCAGAGAACAAAAGAAAACTTAGAAGGAACCACTGAAATGTAGGGTAGTTTTGAAAACAATATGTAGTATTTATTACATAGTTTTTTTTTTAAACTCAATAGTCTGGAACGGAAATGTATGCTTTTATATTGAATCCATACATGGACATATTCTTTGGTTCTTTTTTTTGGATTTAAGTTCAAAATCAATAAAAAGATAAAAAAGAAATCAATAAATATGTTAATAGTAATTAAGCAAGTTTAGCTTTTTCTATTTATCAACAATGTTTTAAAAAAACATTTAATATAAATGAAACGTATTAGAGATACAGAACAAAGTGTTCTTTGAGATCTGAAAGTGAAAGTTGTTACTTGTTAAGAGTATTAAGGAAGAGTTTATGACATTTAGAAAATTAGAAAAAAATTTAAAAGAAAATTACCTTTTCTTCTCTCTTTTTCTTTTCTCTCTCCTTCTGGCCTCCTATTTGTCTTATTACTTCATCTTGTTTTTTCCTTGACTGTCTCCTTCTTTCTCTAGTCTCTTGTCTTTTTCTTTCCCTTTCTGGCTTGGATCTAGAATGGGTATAGGGAGAGGTTGTTGAAGGCTTTTATAGTGGGGTATGAATAAAGCCAGACTTTCTAGATCCTTGTCACCAGCAGGTGCCCTACTGAGAGTTATCTGAGTAATGCAGCAAAATGGGGAATGGTTTTTGAAAAAACTTTGCTGATTTCAGGAGTCCTGAGCCTAGACCGATACAGCAAATTAGCAGACCTTTCTAGACCAACTACAATTTTCAATCCCTTTTAATAGGGATTTTTGTAGCAATGAACATGGCCAGTTTGGCAGCAGATGAGTACAGAACCAGGATTAGAACCCAGAAGGTTCCCTTGTCTGGAAAGGGATCCATTGGCTTCTGATACTCTAATAGAGCTTCATTGCATTTAAGCTTTGTTCACCCTTAAGATCTAAGTCACTCTAGGAGGATCAGTCTATTAAATTTTAGTACTCATCTACATATCTGTGTGAGCAGCTTTCCTTAAGAGTGGGTTTTTATAGGGCTAAGAACAAGAGAAAAAGGAGGGAGAGTATTGAATGAAGATTGCAGAGGGGCATTGAAAGGGAAGTCTGATATTACTGGCAGAAAAATTCTACTCACTAGTATTCACTAGCATTTGAAAAAAAGCTAGCCCTGTCACATATTCCTGGCTCATATCACTCATACTTATGCTACTTGTTTAATTTTTCTGAGGTTCTTTGTGAAAAACTAAATTGTAGGTTAGATGGTCAACCTTGGCAATATCAGGCCACAAAAGAGAAATGAATAAACAAACAGAAAAGCCTTTTAAATTCATTTATTCTTGTCCCAGAATAGTGGGTTAGTCATCTATTAGCTTTAATTGAGGCTAGATTGTCCTACCCTGACCCACCCAACTAGTTGACTAGGATGATGTGTTTAACTAGCCTTTTGGGCACCTAGGGCAAATTTCATAAAATGTGCCTCAGACAGGTAAGGTGAATCATTGGACCTATTATGTTCTGAAGACAAATTGAAGTGGGGGGAAAGACTTTGGGGACAAAAAGCCCAGGTGGGGTTTGGAGAGACTCCAGGACTTTTATTTG
>JAQQSZ010005500.1:0-13851 GCA_028646595.1 Phalanger gymnotis
CCAAACACCCCTGAAAACTGGGTTAGAGTTAATAGACTCCTAGTGGAAAACTTTTGGGAGGGCATGGTTGAGGTTACCCAGGTTGGGCCATCATGGATGGGTTATAACCTGCATTGTTAGAGGTAATAAATATGTCAATGACATCACATATCTACTACAGGAGGGGTCTTAACCCTTTTCTTTGCAGTCTGTCTCCTCAATTTAAGATGAGTATACTGAGGCCCAGGGAGGTGAGTTACTTACTCAAGGTCGTTGGGGATTCTTTCATAGATCTATGGTATCAAGGGGCCTCAGAGTCCAGTTTGTCTAATCCCATCTTTTCCCAGCAGATGAGGGCACTGAGGGGGGCCCAGGGAGTAACTTCAGGTAGTTGTGTCAGGGCTTGGGATCTAAATCCAGGTCCTCTCACCTCTCCAGATCTTGCAGTCTTTCCACTATATCATTCTGTGCATTAAATCTGTCGAAACCTTTGTGGGCCAGTAGATGGTCTGAGAATATAGGAGCTAACCTTAGACCCTAAGATCCAATGGAGTTATGCTGGGGACCAAAGGCCTCAGACCCTCTTGTCATCCTGTGGTCATCTCTTTTGTTAGTTTTCCCTCTGATCTTTCTAACTCTGGCTTCCAGTGTTCCTGCCCTCTGCTTAGAGATAAACTCCCTTCCTCTCCAGATTTTAACTCAACTGGTTAGTTCGAACCTCTTATATTCCTGCTCTCAGCTCCCATTGGCTGCATGCATTTCCCCGCTCTGATCTTGATCAGAGCTTGGTAAGATGACTCTGGAGCCTAATGATCCCTCCATAGGGGCTTAGGAGAAAGAAGGCACCTAACACTTCTGCTAAACCCAGCTGTCACTCCTCAACAGCATGGGACAGCCTGGCTTTGCCACATTCATGGCATCCTTTTCTACACCTCTTCAAAAGGGAACTCCCCATGCTGCTCTTACTGTTTTATATTTAATACGGATTATTTGCTCAGATGGATACAATGACTTTTTCCATTTAAATATGCTGTGATGGAAGATCATATTCTTTAGGCTCAATGAAAGCATCTTTGGGAAAACTCCCATTGCAGATAGAGCAATTGAGATGATATGTATGTCATACCATTCCCATGCGGTTTTAATTTCTTCCATCAGGTATCTATATTTTGAAACGTTGATTTTATGTAGTTTGTAGCTTATGAGTATTCACTGTCATGCATCAAAAATATTGCTCTTAAGTTTTTATAGATCATGTTATGTCTAGATGGCTGCAGACAATAGTCTTGTGTCTAATGAGGCTCCTATTCTGGTGCTTATTTGTTGAATTCTCAAGGATATTAGGGGTTTGCAATTTATAAGACAAGGATTTGTTGCTGTTAGTTTCTAAAGCTTATTATGCTTCTGGGGTGTGATCTGAGCTACCTGATTCCTTCCAGCTGTCTGGTAGATGTGAAAATTTGGCCACCAGCAGCTACACATTGCATGACTTCTAGCATTTCATTACATAATATGTAATAATGAAAAATTCCAGGTTCGTTTAGGGTTAACTTTTCCAGTTTCTTTAGGTAATGATCTGATCCTGAATTGCTCTCATAAATGCCATATCTATAAATAAAACTGTATGACTCTGAAAAAAGGGGGAGTGTACATTGATTAGCCTATATACACACAATATACCAAGAACGTCACAATTATCTCCAAATATAAAATCTTGCAGATTCACAGAACAAGGAACATTTCCCATTTACCAGATGTTAGTTATTGTTAGTCTCACAGCAACCTTGTGAAATAATTGTTATTGCCATCCCCATTTTACGGATGAAGAAATGATGAGTCAAAGACATAGATGTCATCATGTAAGAGCTATTTCAGATCCATCAATCAAAATACCTTGATTACGCATCTTCTATGTGACAGATACTATGGCAGGTGCTGGGGATGGGTTATGTGTGTGGTTTGGCTTTTGTTCTCGAAGAGGACCATGACATCAGGGAGATGATGACTTGCAGTTGACTTTGATTTGAGTGAGGGAGGGCTGTGCAAGGTCACCAGCTTCACTTTCTCCTCCACAGCCACCTCGGTCCAGCAGCCAAATAATGATCAGGACGACTGGGGATGGCCCAAGATGCAGACAGGGGATGAGAAGGAAAGAAGGAAAGAAAGAAGGAAGCAAGTATTTATTGAACATTTACTGCGTGTCTGGAACTGTGCTAAGTGCTGGGAATATAAATATAAGCAAGAAGAAAGACAGTCCCTTCCCTCAAGGAGCATATATTTTCATGGCCTGGGGAGGGAGGGGGGAGAAAGCACACAAAAGGGAGCTAAGAGGCAGGGCAGGAGATGAAGGCCCAGGGGAGTCTGGGAAGCTAGGAACATGGCAGGGAAGAGGATGAAGGCAGGCTGGTCTGGGCCCTTCTGTAAAATGGAGGCTTCAAAGGGAACAATTGGACAAGGGGCATAGGTCTTGCAGAGGTTTATTCCAGGACGAGCAGGCAGCAGGGAATAGACTGTTCTAGGAGGATGAGTTGCTAAATGCTGAGAGAAGTTCTAGAATGGGCCAGTGGTACTGGGGCATGGTTTTGAAGTCTAGCCAGAAGAGAATGAAGAGCTTACAGTAAATAAATGTCTGCTATTATGCTACAATAATGTACAATAATTTTCTGTTTGGCATTTCAAGCCCATCATAACCTGTCCCATTCCCCTTATACTTTACTCTGCATGATGTACCTTGCGATGCAGTGATACTGGCCTCCTGGCGGTCCGTGAACAAGACCCTCCCTCCCTTGGCTCTGGGCATTTTCTCTGGTTGCACCTCCCGCATGCCTGGAATGTACTTCCTTCTCTGTTTCAACTACTAACCTCTCTGGCTTCCCTTAAGTCTTAACTAAAATCCCAGCTCTTACAGGAAGGCTTCGTTAAGCCCTCTTAATTCTGCTGTTTCCCTCTTCTAATTACTTCCTATTTATCCTGTACATAGCTTGCTTTGTATGTATTTGTTTGCAACATACAAACAAATGTCTCCCCCATTAGATTTTAAACTCCTTGAGAGCAGGGAGTGTTTCATCTCTTTGTATCCCTAGTGCCTGGGATGTAGTAGGCACTTAATATATGTTTACTGATTGATCAATGATAATATATAATGTTATATGTAACTGGGGAGCTTACTTTCTAACAGGGAAGTATTTTCTTGATGAGTTGATTAGACCCCAGTGATATACATGAGGCAAACTAGCAATGCTTCGTTATGATTCATGTCTAGGCTATGTTTTATCTTTGATTAGAGATGCTGCATTTCATCGTCAGGTGTTCCAAAGATGCTTACTCCCATGACCCGACTGACCAATCAATATAGAAGGCAAAAAGCTGATCTGGATCTCCTTTCTCTGAGCATATAGATTTAGGGCTTTGTTTTTGATGCCAAATTAAAGAAGCTCGACTGTTTCCAAATGGTTGACTTGGTCAAGGAATGAGGAGGCTAATTACATTTGCATCAAGGGGTTTTATTGGTTTCAAATGTTTGATATGAACACAAAATTGGAATAAGGATAAGTAAATTTGCATGAGTAATAACCAAAAGATGCATTGCCCTATAATCTCTGTATCTTTTCTGCCTTCTGTGAAATAGAGCTTCTGATGGTGGCGCATGTTTCCTGGGACTAGGGGGATGGGAATCACTGTGTAAACACTAATCTGGTTTAGTTAGATAAACTGTATATTAGAGGGACCCTCTCCTAATTAGCATATGGAAAGCATTACACAGACATACTCCTTTGGATTTGGATGTTTCATTTTAGGAGATGGTGGTGACACAATCCGGTTGTCTCCTTGTAATTAGAGTCAGGATGAAAAAAACTGTACTCCCTCCCCAGAAATGAATAGCATTTCAGTGTCAGTTTGGCACCATGAAGCTCAGAGGATACTGCTGCCATTAGAGTCAGGGTCAAATAGGAAATCCTTTGGCCTTCCAAGTCCTTCACGAGCTGTGGTCCTCCAACTTTTCTCGCCTTCTTACTTTTGTCTCCTAACCCCATGGACCCTGTGATTCAATGACACTGGCCTCCTTGCTGTTCCTTGCACACTACACTCCATCAGCCAGCTTTAGTCATATTCACTTGCTGTCCCTCATGCATGAACTCTCTCCCTCCACATATCTACTTCTTAGTGCCCCTGACTTCTTCAGGTCTCAGTTAAACCAGACCTTTCTTTAAGGCCTCTCCTCTTGATTATAACCTGTTTGTGCTGGATGTAGCCTGGTTTTTACATAGTTGTTTGCATGTTGTCTTCCCTATTAGACTGTGAGCTCCTTGAGAGCAGGGACTCTCTTTGGTTGTGTTCGTAGTGCCATTACATCTAGATGGGCTTTGGTCATGCTGCACTTTAGACACTAGGTGGTGCTGCAGTGGATAGATTGCTGGGCCTAAATCTGGCCTCAGACACTTACTAGCTGTGTGACCCTGGGCAAGTCATTTAACCCTGCTTGCTTCAGTTTCTTCATCTGTAAAATGAGCTGGAGAAGGAAGTGGCAAACCATGCCAGTATCTTTGCCAAGAAAACTCAAATGGGGCCAGGAAGAGTTGGACACGACTGAACCACGAATAGCAATAGGCTGCACTTTACTCCTTGGATACCTTCTTGACAATGACCTAGCTTGAGACACCTCCACCATCCTCATTAATAGCTAGCATTAATATAGCAGTTTAAGCTTTACAGAGAGTAACTCCTTCAACCCTCATAATTCTGGGAGGTGGCTGCTATTATTATCCCTATTTAATAGATAAGCAAACAGGCACATAAAGATTAAGTGACTTACCCAGGGTCACTAGTTAGTGTGAGAAGTAGAATTTGAATTCAGCATATGCTAATGCACACCAAGTGCCTCTGGGTCCTGCCATTCACCTCATCAGTGCACCCTCAGGACAGAAGTGAACCATCTCACACATGTTTTCTGTCTTAATTTGAGTGTGAGCTCTCTGAGAGTAAGAGATGCTTTGGTTTTGGTATTTGCGTTCTTAACACTTAGCACTGAAAGCTCTCAAGTCCTTTTTTATTCACTCATTCCGTCATGGAGAAGTTTGATAAAAGATAATGAAATGAAGCCATTCTACATATTACAGGAGCTCTCCTTGCTTTCTTATTTGAGGAAGCTCACTCAGAGGTGTCCAGATTAAGAAGTAGGGCCATTGGAGTAAGGAAGAACTGGGTTCACATCATGTTTTAGAAGTTACTGTGTGATCCTGGAGAAGTCACTTAGCTTGAATGGGACTCAGTTTCCTTATCTGTGTAATGGGGAGCAGGGTTGGACTCCATGAACTCCAAGTTCCCTTCTAGCTCTAAATCCTCCTGTGAATCTCTGGTTCTCATTGCTAATGATAGAAAATTTGGCAGAGTAGAAAGATAGGAATAATAAGATGTCTGCCAGAAAGCAATGCAGGAATGGAAACCAGCAGTGGAAATATTAAGAAGGCTCCTATAGTAGCAAAGTCCAAAGCTTTGGCAGAAATTTTCTGTCCCTTCCTTTTTAAAAAAAATTATTTTATTTTTCAATTGACAGAACAAATCAAGCATTTCCATAATACAGTGTAATAAAAAGGTGATTGCATAAGAAACTGCAAATCTACTATGTATAGTTTTCTATTCTGTCCAAATATACAACAAAGTTATCATGTAAATTTCTTTCTTTTTTCTCTTTTTAGTTCCCCCCCACACCTAGAAATGGCTACCATTAGACACAAAAAGGTATATATATGCAAAATCATTCTATATATACTTCTATTAATCAGTTTTTACTCTGGATGCAGATAGCATCTTTCTTCATATGTCCTTTATTTTTAATTTGTGTATTTATAATAGTTAAAATGATTTAGTTGTTCATAGTCAGTCTTTTTTAAAAAAATTATTTATTTTTAGTTTTCAACATTTACTTCCACTAGTTTTACATTTTATCCCCCTGCTTCCCCTCTCCTTCCCCAAGATGGCCTGTAATCTGATATAGGCTCTACATATACATTCCTATTAAACACATTTTCACATTAGTCATGCTGTATAGAAGAATTATAATGAATAGGAGAAGCCAGGAGAAAGAAAAAAACAAAATAAAACCAAAAAGAAAATAGTCTGCTTTGCTCTGTATTCAGACTCCATAGTTCTTTCTCTGGATATAAATGGCATTTTCCATCATGAGTCCTTTGGAATTATTTTATGTCTTTGCATTGTTGAGAAGGGCTAAGTCTATCAAAATCAGTGATCATACACTGTAGCTGTTACTGTGTGCACATGTTCTCCTGGTTCTGCTCGCTTCACTCATTATAAGTTCATATAAGTCTTTTCAGGTCTTTCTGAAGTTCCCCTGCTCATCATTTCTTATGGCACAGTGGTATTGCATTACATTCATATACCACAACTTGTTCAGCCATTCCCTAATTGATGGGCATCCTTTCAATTTCCAGTTCTTGGCCACCACAAAAAGAGCTGCTATAAATATTTTTGTACATGTGGGTCCTTTTCCCATTTTTATGATGTCTTTGGGATACAGCCCTAGAAGCTGTATCATTAGGTCAAAGGGTATGCACATTTTTATAGCCCTTTGGGCATAGTTCCAAATTGCTCTCCACAATGGTCAAAGTCCTTCTTAAAACAATATTGCTTAAAACAATGTTCTTTTGGTTTTCTACTCACTTTGCTCTTATTTGCAAGACTGAGTTTCTGTTTTCTGGTGGTTTATAATATATATGTTTTTACATACATGTTATATAATATAGATAGTTTTTTGTCTTATGGATTAGAATTTTGGTATGTTCAAGCAGATAAGGAGGAAGAATTTGGGGCCCAGAATGTATGTGTGTATACACATGTCTATGTACATGTATGCATATTTCTACATATCTTCTTTGGCAATTTTCTCATTGTCTTTGGTAGCTCCACAGTATTTTCTTTTAAGTTATCTCTTTAATACACTTCAGTCTTGCTTTTTGCATGGACATGCCCAAATAAAATGCTAGACATCTGTCTTCCTACATATGATTCATGAAACTCAGTAGAAAGGAAAAGTCAAGCTGTTGAGATATTCTAGTTGGCAAATATCTTAAATAACCATCTTAACCAGTCCTCATTTTTTGTACTTTTTATGTTATCATTTTGCATTTTTATTGGTTTCTTGGGTCAGACATAGCAGATGGTCAATGAGCTGGGCCCCATATTGAAAGAAAGTAAGCAAGTTGGATGGTGCTTGGGATATTGGGCAGGAATTCTGATGATCCCAAGCTGTTTTCTGATGCCAAATCCCATCCCTGGGACACCACTGTTCTTCCAGACTAGCTGTATGGCTTTAAGTCCTAGGGCACTGTGATCTCAAGTGAATCAAAATTTCAGAGCATAGTGGGAAGACTTATGGAGGTTGTGTTAGGGCTTCAGAATATTGGAAGTGAGAAGTGATATAGAAAAACTTATTAAGGCCGCACCTGACTGGCAAAGGGAGAGAGCTGGTTACGTATTAAGAAGGAGGCAAAGCCAGTAGATAGTCCAAATGTTAGCACTGATATCCAAGGAATATTGAAAGACTTAGATAAGGACCTCCTGAGTGTGGGAAGATCATATATGGAAAGGTAGGAGTTACTGAGCATGAGAGGGTACAGAGGGATTTTCCCCTGATGATGATGAAGGTCACACCCATACCAAATGGTCACATAGATCACCCAAATCTCTAAGTATGATATGAACACAAAACTGGAAAACTGTGGAAATGGAGGTATCATGGACACATAATTTGTGAGCTGCAACATCCCTTTATCCTAAGCCCCATATTGACTTGTGGTGTAGTGTGGCATAGTGGAAACAGATCTGAATTTGGAGTCAGGAGACTGGCCTTTGAATCCAGTCTCCGTCACTTACTGGCTATGTGACCAGGGGCAAAATACTTCTCTGTTTAATAACAACAACTGAGACAACAATGATACTTTACATTTATTTACATACTTTTATTTATTTATTTATACATTTATGCATATTTATCTATTTATGTATTTACATACTTACTGTGTTCCAGGCACTGTGCAAAGTGCTTTACAATTATCATCTCATTGGATTCTCACAACCTTCCTGTGAGGTAAGTGCTATTATTATCCCCTCAGATGAGGAAACTGAGGCAAATAGAAGTTAAGTGATTTTCCCAGAGTCATGCAGATAGGAAGTGTGTGAGGCCAGATTTGGACTCAGGTCTTTCTGACTCCAGGTCCAACACTCTATCCTGCTACCTACCTGCTTCTATTTGATATTATGATATTTGATATTCTCTGGTTTGATTGAAGGAAGTTTATAATTTGTCTCCAACCTATTGTTCCAAACTGCTTTCGTATAACTTCCTTTCCCCCCCACTCTGTTGCAGCCAAAATGGCTTTCTTGACATTCATGTGTAGGCCATCTAATCCTCTGTCATAAGGCCTTTGCTGACTCAGTCCCCTGTGCCCAAACTGCTGGTTCTCATTTTCATCTCTTGGAATCTCTATCCCACTTTAAGGATCAGCTAGTAGCACTTCCAAAATAAGCCATCATTTATCTCATCCCCCTACGCCAACTGCCAAGTTGTTAGGGCCTTCCCCACCTCTGTATTTACTTTGTATATCTTGGTCTAATACTTTTTTCTCCACTTTTGCTCTTTTTTAGTCCCATTTCTGCCTTCTCTACAAGCACATCCAGAAGTTTGATGTTAGAGTCCAAGTGTGGTGGCTCTACTGTCCTTTATGATGAAATAAATTTGTTATAAAATATTTCCAGATCTTTTCCATTTTTCTTCTACTTATTGCCCTTTCCTTTTCATCCTTAAATGCCCTTGGGATGACTTCACTTGGCTGGGTCCTTCTCCAAGGTTTTTTAAACTGGCACAATCCTCCACTATTTCTTACTGTTTGATGAGGCAATATTGCTTGCAATTTTCCATTCTCTATAAAACTTTTACAAAAGTATTTATATGATAAGCCTGAGTTGCCCTTGGCTGCCATATTACTCTACTTGGCAAGTAAGTACTTTTTTGTTTGTTTAATAAGGTGCCTTCAAAGCTCTTTTGGTCTTATTATAACAATTGTTTAGTTAAACCTCTGTATTATATAATCTGTATTTATCTTCTTTCTCCCAACTATACTCCATTTCCATCATCAATATTTTTTGAAGAACTCAGAATAGAATAATTGTAATTGCATGCTTTTTTCCTCATTTGATTCTTCTATTTTTTTTTTTACCAATTTTTATGTTTGCTCTAACAAGGTGGTAGTTTGACTATTCAGAGGGAGCTGACTTAGAAACGATTTCCACATCAGTAACATCTGTAATCACTCAAAATGATTGTCTTAATCATTCTTATAAAAATAAAGAAACACAAAAATACAAAAAAGAGGATGAGGAATATCTGTTATATATATTATGACATATAGTTAGATGGATAAATCATAGATCTCACACATCAGTATTTACATCTTGGGCTGACAGAATGAAGGATGAAGGATGAGACCCAGCATTAAGCAGGAGGCAGTGAGAAGGTGGGATTCTTTTGGGGAAATTGCATAACTCCTTTTATGACCTCAGAATTCTCCTGGAACAAAAGGTCCAACTGTTTTTACGACTGTGAGACATGGAACGCTACCATCTCTGAAGAATTGAAATGTGCTTTCCTCAGAGGGTAGTGAAGAGGTGAATGATGGGGTTCACCTGCTGTAATGTATAATATAAAAGCAACTACGAAGGAGACTCAGACTAAATGATGTCCTCAGAGAAATGTATGAATATGATGGGCAAAAACCAACCAGTGGATATCCCATGGGCTCCAGGATCTCTGCAGTGTCCAGAGAAGGCTCACAGAACAATGAGGGGGTGCCCTGTGGTGAATATATGGGAAAACTTGGACAAGAGTTGTCCAGGTTTGATGGGTGTGGATGAGATACAATCTGCATCAAAAGAGGAAACATCCAAGTTGGTGAGATCACAGACTCATTTGCATGTTTGAGCAGACTTTACTGTCTGCATTTGTAGGAGTCATCCTTCATTGCAGAGCCCTCACCTCCAGCAGAATGTAAGCACCTTCAAAATAGTGTTGTTTTAATTCTTTCTCTCTCTCTCTCTCTCTCTCTCTCTCTCTCTCTCTCTCTCTCTCTCTCTCTCTCTCTCTTACCCCCCTCCGCTCTGTCTCTTTCTCTCTCTGTCCCTGTCTCTCTGTCTCTCTCTGTCTCTCCTTTCTCTCTTTTCTGTCTCTCTGTTTCTATGTCTCCCTCTCTCCCACCTCTCTCTGTCTCTCTTTCTGTTTCTCTCCATCTCTGTCTCTGTCTTTCTGTCCTTGTCTCTGTCTCTTTGTTTCTGTTTCTCTGTCTCTCTCTGTCTCTCTGTCTCTCTCCCCTTTCTCTCCTTTCTGTCTCTCTGTCTGTCTGTTGGTCTGTCTGTCTCTCCCCTCCCCACACACCATTCTAGTCTGTAAGCTTGTGAGCTTTGAAATGTTGGGGCAGTGATCTGCTAGACCTCAGGGACTTAGATTCCATACTATATTTTGCTTACACTTAATCCCAGTGAGGAGCTAAACCCTAACGTAATAGCGGATAGAAGACAGAAAACAGAGATAGTGACACATTCACTCCATGTTCCACATTTGGAACTGACTTTGGTGGGGGAAAACATGCATAGAAGCTACTTTCAGCTCTATTGAATACAGTATCCTGGTGAGGAAGCTCCCTCTATGAGGGCAGGTCAGCACCTTCTCTTCCTAGAGGTGCCTAGAGCACAGAGAGGTTGTGACTTGCCCAGGCAGTGGCAGGACATGAACTCAGGTCATCCTGACTCTGAGACTGACTCTCTATCCACTGGAGAGACATGTTGCAAAGTGGAATAGAACCCTGGAGTTAGAGCCAGGAAGACCCCAGGGGAATCCTACCTCAGAACTTACTAGCTGTGTGACCCTGGGCAAGTAATTTGCCATCTTTTGGCTTCAGTTTCCTCATCTGTAAAATAGAATTAGTAATAGTACCTGCCCCCCAGATTTGTTGAGAAAGTCAAAAGATAATATTTGTAAAGTACTGTTCAGACCAGAGAGCATTATATAAAAGCCAGACAGTTTATCATCATTACACCATCCTGCCTCTTCAATTAAGTGACTATTTACTTAAAATAGGCAGCTGTTTGATGGTAGTGTTATACTATTTCCTTCACCCCAAGTAGTCACACCTCCCCTACACCTGCCACCTTCATCAACAACTAAGTACAGCCTCTGCTTAAGGTCTTGAAGCCACAGTCTCCAGGGACAAAAATTTGTAGTTATAGCTCTGGGAAAGACACCCAAAGCCAAGTCATTATTTCACTAGTACTCCTTGTCTGTACTTTGTAGCATTACATAATGCTCTACTATTAACATCTGTTCTCCTGTTTTGTGATAAACAAAATTGAAGTCAACATCTGGTACCTCGTACTTTCATTTTTCAAGATGTTGACACTCTTTGGTACAGTAGGCAATCACTGCTCCTGTGGCCTGATGCATTTCCTCCCTGATGAGCTTATACTTTCAGTACGGAGAGACCCAGTGGCTTTCTGCCTTTGGTAGGGCATCTGTGAAACTTTCCAGATTAACAGACAAATATTATTCATAGCTATAACGGCAACATCCTGGATGAACATCCAAGGATTAAACGTACTCCTTGGCATTTTTCATAACGTGATGAATGTGCATGCGCACACATGAACTCATATGTGATCCCAGGACACATGAAAAGCCTTGACACTGGTTTCAGTGAATCCCTCCCATTATCAGTTTCATGATTCCACTCCCACAGAGAATCAAGAAGAGCAGGAACTAAAGATTTTGATCCCTGGGACAAGCCGCTGAAAATGCATTCGGGGAAAGGACCGTGAGACATACGCTCAAGTCAACTTTTTCTGACAAATCAAGTCGATGGGGGAAAACGGTTGGGATTGAAGGACACTTTGGAGACCACTGTGCCTTGGGAGAGAGACAGACACCCTAGGACGATGGCCACCATGGGGAAAATGTCTGCAGAAGCTGTGGGATCCCCCAGACATGATGGAAAGCCTTGTGGTTCTAGACAAGGAAGGAAGTCACTTGGATGGCAGCTTCTGGCGGGGGGGGGGGGTTGGGATCATGCTATCTGGTAGCTTCTTACTGTATAACCACAACAATAATAAAATAACACCAATGACAATGGGACAGCTAGGTGGTGCAGTAGATAGAGTGCTGGGCCTGGAGTTGAAAAGATCTGAGTTCAAATCCAGTCTTAGACACTTACTAGCTGTGGACCCTGGGCAAGTCATTTAATGGCTATAAAATGAGCTGTAGAAGGAAATGGCAAACCGGTCCACTATTAAACCCCCAAATGGAGTCATAGAGTCGGACATGACTGAACCTGAAATGACTGAAGTGAGCATGGGGCACTTCAAAGTTTAAGATATGTTTTACAAATCCTATCTCATTTTATCCTCACCACAAACTTGTAAAGTAGGTGGTATTATTGTTTCCACTTTACAGATAAGGAAACTGAGGCAGACAGCTGGTAAGTGATTTGTCCAGGGACACAGATGACCTAAAGTCATCTTTAAACTCAGGTCTTTGTGACTCTAGGTCCTGTGCACTGTCCACTGTGCCCCCAGCTGCCTCCAGGTGTTAAAATCAGTTGTTTTGTAAGCTACTGAAGAAGTGCAGTGCTGCTACCACCAAATAAATTGTGGCCTCCCCTTGGGGCACACGTCTAACCACCATACTCCAGGATGGAGAAGGCTCTTTATGTGACCCAAACTCCTCCCGCTGCAGGGGATGGTGATGATATTGCTGGGATAACTCATGTCCCAGAGGTTGTCTGTCTGGGATATTCAGGCCATCTCTTCTAGTCTGTTTATTTCTTCTTGACAGGGAGGGTGTTTTCCTTCGTTAATCAAATAATTCCTCTATTCCACTTAAATGTGTAAGTACAGAAAAAATCTGAAAAGCCAAAGGACGAGTGTTAGAATGGAGAGAACTCTGGAATTGGAATGAAAAGACCTGGGCTTGAATCTTGGATTGTGTTGCCGGGGTATCTTGGACAAGTCATTGTCTACTTTCTAGTCCAGTATTAACTCACCTGCAGAGTCCAGTTGGGAATTAGCCATCTTTGAGATCACTTCCATCTCTAATCTCACCAATCCTAATTCTCACAAGTTACCCATCTTTCTGATGGCCCTAAGTGCTAGATGCTACACTTGCCGCACCCAGGTAGGGGCATACTCCTAAATGTTTGCTTTACTCTTCTGAATTTCATTTACATTATTTGTACTTTCTATTTCACTTTCTCATGCAGAAATCACCAACAAGATAGAACCAGCTCTGATTTGTAGCAGAAGTATACATATTCACACTGAGAATTTGGCTCCAGCCCATCCCTGCTGCATTTGTGATATAAAGATGCTTGATGGACAAACCCCAGGGAGCTGTAGCTAGCATGGAGGTAAAGAGGGCCCCAGCCCAGAGCCACCAACATCTGGAGGGCTTATCGATTTTATTCCCTTCATGCCAATAGACAACATATTGTGGTGGGAGGATTATCAGTAGCAATCAAGGTATCGTAAGAATAAAAGATATTGATAAAAAGATGAGATAATGCATGAAAAATATTTTTAAACCTAATAGTACCCTAAAAATGTCACTTGTCATTCTCACTGGGCATCTAAGTGGTCAGAGAAGACTTCTTAAGGGGCCAACTTTTACACAGGTTCTCAGGGAGTTAGTAATATTTGCACGGAGTTGGATGGGGAACTTTCTAGGGGGGAGACACTATAAGCATGAGACTCTTTAAAAACATATTGAGTCAACACATATAATGAAATGTGTAGCAACACATTTTGCCACTGCCAATC
>JAQQSZ010005501.1:0-13851 GCA_028646595.1 Phalanger gymnotis
AGCTGGATCCAATGAAAACTTAATCAACTTTGAGGAAGGTCTCTATCTGAGTGCCTTGGGTGTCTGTGCTTGGCCATGACCCCTAACATTTTTTATCAGTGACTTGGATGAAGGCATAGATGGGTTAAAATGGCTTGCTTATCAGATTTGTAGATGAAGCAAAGCTCAGGTGGATAGCTAACCTGTTGGATGACAGAATCAAAATCCAAAAAAAGATTTTGATTGTTTAAAAAGTTGCACTAACTCAAATAAGGAGACACTGAATACTGGTAAATATGAAGTCTTGTGCCTAATTTAAAAAACAATTTTACAAGTACAAGATGGGAGAGGCATGGGTAGATAGCAGTTTTTCTGAAAAATTTCTTGGAACTTTAGGCAGCTACAAGCTCCATATGAGTCAAGATGATATGGCAGTCCCTCCAAATTAATGCGATCTTGGGTGTTAGGAAGAGAGGTATAGCATCAAGGACTACTTGTCCATGGCCAGGCCACATCTGAAATATCATGTTAACTTCCTGGCATCATCTTTTTAAGGACTTTGATAAGCTAGAGTGTCCAGAGGAGAGTAACTAGAGTGATAAAGGACCTTAATGAGGATCATTCAAGAAGAAGATAAAGAAGAGAAGACATATGGAGAACGTGATTGTCGGTAAGTGTTTAGAGGCCACTAGATAAAGTCAGGAAGGCCTGAATTTCAATCCTGTCTCACAGACTTAAAGGCCGTAAGACCCTGCAAAAGTCAATTAATTTCTTTAAGCCACAGTTTTGTTGTTTGTAAAAAGGCGATGAGGGGCAGCTAGGTGGCATAGTGAATAGAGCACTGGCTCTGGAGTCAAGAGGACCTGAGGTTAAATCCTGCCTCAGACACTTGACACTAGCGGTGTGACCTTGGGCAAGTCACTTAATGCCCCTCCAAAAAAAAGGTGATGATAATAATAACACCTACTCCACACAGTTGTGATAGCATAGTAAAATGCTTGGCAAACTTTGATGCACTATATGACTACTAGGCATTATTACCTATTAGTACTTGAAGAATTGATACCCTCAGGAGAAATTGGAGTTCATCCCACTCACATTCACAGTTATGATTGCTAATTGTATTTCCTTTTATCCTACTTTTCCTCCTGTTTGTGCTCTCTCTCCTTTTACCCTTTCTCTCCTCACCAGTATTTTGCTTCTGGCTACCACCTTCTTTGATCTGCCCTCCCTTGTGTGGTACCTCCCACCCTTACTTAATCTCCTCCCCTCCTACTTCCCTGATAGGTAAGATAGATCTCTATATTAAACTGATTGCATATATTATTCCTTCTTTGAGCCAATGGTAATGAGAGTAAGGATCAAGCAATGCCCTTTGCCCACCCTTCTATCTTCCCCTCCATTGTAATAGGTCTTTTGTGCCTCTTCATGTGAAATAATTTACCCCATTCTACCTCTTCCTTCCTTCTGTACCCAATGTACTCCTCTTTCTTATCCCTTAATTTTTTGTCATTCCCTCAAATTCACCTCATACATGTACCCCTGTCTATGTACATTCTTTCTAGCTGTACTATTAGTGATACAGTTTTTAAGAATTGCAAAAATCATCTTCCCATGTAAACACTTTAACTCTATTGAATCCCTTATGTTTTCTTTTCTCTTTTCACTTGTTCATGCTTCTCTTGGTTCTTAATATTAGAGATCAAATTTTTGGTTTAATTCTGGTCTTCTCCTTAAGAAACCTTGAAATCATTCTATGGCATTGAATGACCATCTTTCCTTTGATGTAATATGCTTAATTTAAATTGGGTAAGTGATTCTTGGTTGTAGTCTTAGTTCCTCTGCCTTCTGGAATATCATGTTCCATGACCTCTGATCTTTTAATATTGCAGCTGCTAAGTCCCATGTAATCCTGATTGTGGCTCCCTGGTATTTGAATTTTTTCTTTATGACCACTTGCAGTATTTTTTCCTTGAACTGATAGTTCTGAAATTTGGCTATAATGTTCTTGGAGTTTTTATTTTACAACCTCTTTCCTGAGGTGATTGGTGGATTTTTTTCAATATCTGTTTTGCCCTCTGATTCCAGGATATCAGGGCAGTTTTCCTTGATGCTTTTTTTTGAAAGATATTATCCACGTCCTCTTTTTGATCATGGCTTCCAGGTAGTCCAATGATTTTGACATTGTCTCTCCTGGATCTATTTCCAGGCGAGTTGTTTTCCTCATGAGGTTTTTATATTTTCTTCTATTTTCTCATCTTTTTGAATTTGTTTGATTCTTGATGTCTCATAGAGTCATTAGCTTCCATTTGCCCAATTTTAACTTTTAAGGAGTTGTTTTCCTCAAGTAGCTTTTGTACTTTCTTTTCTATTTGGCCAATTGTTCTTTTTAAGGAGTTGTTTTCTTCAGTGGATTTTTGTATCTCCTTTTCCATTTGACCAATTCTACTTTTTAAGCTGTTTTCTGGAGTGTTGACTCTTTTTAAATAATTCTCTTGCATCACTCTCATTTCTTTTCCCAATTTTTCTTCTGTCTGTTTGCTCCTCTTTGATTTCTTCCATGAATTCTTTCTGGGTTTAAGACCGCTTCCTGTTTTCTTTGTGGTTTTGCCCATAGGTGTTTTTACATTGTTGTCCTCCTCTGAGTTTGTATCTTGATCTTCCCTGCCACCATAATAATTTTCTATGGTCAGATTTCTTTTTTTTTTTGGTTGTCTTTTGCTCATCTTTTTTTGGGGGGCCTCTTTCCTTTCTTTTAAATTTGAGCTCTACTCCCAAGGTGGAAAGTTGCTGTCTCAGGCTTCTTTTGCCAGTGGCTGTAGGCCCTGGTTGTTTACCTGGTGCTACACTGATGTTGCCCTGAGGCCCACAGGGGATCCTTGTGTCTGGTGCCGAGCTAAAAGGGTGAGATATGGGGTGGCTGGTGCCGCTGGAGGCCATAGGGGTCTGGCAGCTTACTTGGTGCTGAGCTGGGGTCCTAGTGGTGGTGTCTGGTGTGTGCTGAAGCTGGTGGGTGTTTCTGCATTTCCCCAGGGATACACTGAAGCACATGGTGGTCTGGCTGACGGTGGCTGTCTGTTTACCTAGGGCTATGCTAAAGCATGTGGCGGGGCTAGGGCTGGTGGCTGCCTGTTCACCTAGGCACCCATATGGTTCCATCTGCTTGTTTGCTTGCCCCTGGCTATTCATGGGGGTGGGTGTCCTGGTGTTGGCATTTGCCTGTACCAGCATACTAGGACTCAAGATCCACCACTGGTTTGCTTAGGTGGGGCTTGTTGCTGGCTTACTGGGATGCTTCCTGTCCTGGACTGTGTTCCTCTTTTATTCGTGTGAGACAGACTTTTCCTGACTATTGTCCAAGTTTCTTGGGTTCAAAAATTGTTTCATCCTATCTTTTTATTGGTTCTGCTATTCCAGATTTTGTTTTGGGTCACTATTTTACGGTTGTTTGGAAGTGAGAATGGGAAAGTTACAATAATTTACTACTTACTCTGCCATCTTGGCTCCTGGGAGTCTCTCCAATCATCATTTGTTATAGAAGAGTGGTATTCCATCTTAATCATATGCCACAACTTGTATAGACATTCCCCTATTGATGGGCATTTCCTCAGTTTCCAATTCTTTGTCAACAAATAAAGAGCTGCTATAAATATTTTTGTACAAAAATGTTCTTTTCCTTTTTGTTTTTTTATATCTTTGGAATATAGCCCTAGTTGTGTTATTGCTGAGTCAAAAGATATGGACAGTTTTATACGCCTTTGGGAAGAGTTCCAAATTGCTTTCCAGAATGATTGGATCAGTTCACAACTCCACCAACAGTGCATTAGTTTTCCAATTTTTCCCTATCTCCTCCAACACTCATCATTTTCATTTTCTGTCATGTTAGCCAATCTGACAGCTATGAAGTGGTATCTCAGAGCTCTTTTAATTTTCGTTTATTTAATCAATAATGATTTAGAGCATTTTTTCATGTGACTATAGATAGTTTTGATTTCTTCTTTTGAAAATGCCTGTTTATATCCTTTGATCACTTATCAATTGGAGAATGTTTCGTATTCTTATAAATTTGACTCAGTTCTCTATACATTTGAGAAATAAGGCCTTTATCAGAGAAACTTGCCTTAAGAATTCTACCCCCCCCCCAGTTTTCTGCTTTCCTTCTAACCTTGGTTACATTAGTTTTATTTGTGCAAAACCTTTTTAATTAGATGCAATCAAAACTATCCATTTTGCATCCCATAATGTTCTGTATCTCTTGTTTGGTCATAAGTTCTTCTCTTATCCATAAATCTGATAAGCAAAATATTCTATGCTCCTCTAATTTGCTTTTGACATCACCCTTTATGTCTAAATCATGTACTCATTTTGACCTTATGTTGGTATACGGTGTGAAATGCTGATCTATAACTAGTTTTTGCAATTGTGTTCCAGTTTTCCCAGTGATCTTTGTCAAATAGTGAGTTCTTGTTCCAAAAGGTTGCATCTTTGGGTTTATGAAACACTAGATTACTACGGTCCATATAGTAATTTTAACTTCTGAATCTATTGACACTCATTGAATAAATGCATTTAAAAACCCCAAGTACTTTTTGGGGGGTCTCGATAAATATTTATTACGCTCTACATGAATGCAAAGATTTACTTATGTTTCTACAATGTTGAAGTTCTACATATCATATGATATAGGAATTTTATGACTTGAAAGATCACAAAGTCATAGGCATTTGTACCCATTTTTCTTTTTTATTGCAGACTTTGAGCAGTCAAGGTAATCTTGGTGCATTAAGTAAGGAAAACAGTTCATTATCCCAGAAAGTATACTTGTACTCTATGGAGAAAACCTTCCCTAAAAAGAGCAGGGAAAAAACAAGGTTTTAAAAGAAGTTTACTTGATGTATTTAATTTTTGTCATTACAATTATTTGTGAATATACTTGTCCCTCCATCTTTACTCATCAAGCCTTTCTTTGCAACAAAAACAAAACAATTCAATACTTTTCCAGTAAAAGAAGGAGGTACACCTTTTTTCATCTTTTCTCCAGAACCAAACTTGGTCATTACAATTACATAGTTCAGTATTATTTAATCTTTTTCTATTCGTATTTTTGTCACCACTTTTATGTTCTTCTCTTCTTTACAATTACTTCACTCTTTATCAGTTCAAAGAAGTCATTTCATGCTTCCCTGAATGGTCATCATTTCTTAGGGAGTTACAACATTCATTATCTATGTCTCTGATTCACTTTGTATGCTGTCTTTACTTTCGTTAGAGACAAACGTTCAGTTTCCTTTACGTGCAGTAGTTTTCTGTTTGTTTATTCAGCTTGTTTTGTTTTTTTAGGTCTGGAAGGGATCTTAGAGATAATCCAGTTTAATTCTCTTCATTTTATAGAAGAGGAAACTGAGGCCCACAGGAGCAGCATGACCTGGTCAAGGTCACAGGGTAGTAAATGGCAACCTAGATCTCCTGATTTCAAATACAGAGTACTTTTTACCACAATACAGTGGTATCTGATACAAGGAAAAACAATTCTCTGGTCTTATTTTTATCCCTCCATTATTAGATGGTGGTGAATTATTAATGGACCCTTCAAATAGCTTGAGTGGGTCAGTAGCAGGGTGACCCAGTCTCCCTTTTGCCCTCAAGTTCACTCAGTTATACTTCCCCTCCATGAAATGGGGAAAACTGAGACCATTTCAATGCTGAATCTCTTTAAAGTCTTCAAAGTTTTCTTGCAAGCCCATCTCAATGGTGTTGTCAAGGATGGTACAGTATATCAGTGAAAGTAGAGACCACCAACTTATGGTTGATGACCTCCGCAAGTATCCCAGCTAGTTGTGTTATTGCTAAGTCAAAAGATATGGACAGTTTTATACGCCTTTGGGAAGAGTTCCAAATTGCTTTCCAGAATGATTGGATCAGTTCACAACTCCACCAACAGTGCATTAGTTTTCCAATTTTTCCCTATCAAATTAATTTTTTATTCACTTGGATTTAAAAAGTAAATCCAAGTAACAAAACACTTTTTTCTATTTAAGAATAGATCACAAGATGAATCAAACAGTGCTAATTTTCATAGTCCTCAAAGAGGTTGATAACTATTCACTAGGGGCTTAAACAAAGTATCTATTCAGTAGGACACTGATCATTATGTGATAATTTTCTATTTTTCATGTGGTGATTATCCATGACATATCTCTACATCAGGCAACTACAGAGGTGGACAAGACCCTTGAGATCGTTTAAGCCAACCCCTTCATTTTTAGAAAAGGAAACTGAGACCTAAAGTGGGTAAAGCTATTGCTTCCTGTCTGTGTTGCTTAGGCAAGTCACTTCAAGCTCCATGGTCCTCAGCACGCACCCCTGTAAAATAATAAGGTTGGACTAGATGACCTCTAAGGTCCTTTCCAGTTATAAATCTATGATCCTATGATGTGTCCAAGGTCACATAGTAATTTAGTGGCATCTTTTACACCTTCCTTTACCCCCACTCTTTTAACTGAGGAGCTTAAGTTACAGAGAAAATTGAAGGCATTCCGTGTGAGCGCCCTTTCTCCTCCCCTTCTTTTCATCTTGGATCTTGACATCATTACCTGATCTCTCTTCCTTTGTTTCAGTATTTGATAGTGAGATGGATTTTCTTCTTGCTATCACCAACCCCACTAAATAGATAGATAAGTGGATAGATAGATAATAGACAGACAAAAAGTTGAAGCTATCTACGCCTCTTCAACAGCCTTGATCCCATGCCATTCCACCTTCTCTAGAAAATTGTCCCTTCACACATCTTCTCTTACTCTCTAATCTTCAAACACTTCCTATCTACTGGTTCTTACCCTGCTGCCTTTGAATATGTTCAAGTCTACATCACTCTAAGACAATCTACACTAGACCCTATCATACCCTCAAACCATGATCCTATGTTTCTCCTTTTTCTCTCGACCGAATTCCCAGATAAAGCCGTTTATGCTCATTGACTCTACCTTCTCTCCTCTCACTCACTTCTCTGAGTTTTGTAAATTGATTTACAATGTTATCACTCAAATTAAACTACTCTTTCCATAGTTACCAATGATTCTTTAATTGCCAAATCTGATACTCTTTTTTTTTGTCCTCATCTTTCTTGACCTCTCTGCAGTATTTGATACTGTGGCCACCCCAATCTTCTTCGTTATTTTTTTCTTCTTTGGGTTTTTAAGACACTATTCTTTCTTGTCTCTTCTCCTAGCTCTCTGACTGCTCCTTCTCAGTATCCTTTGCTGGCTCATAATCCATATCTTGGGGCAACTAGGTGGCACAATGGACAGTGTGTTGGACTTAAAGTCAGGAAGATTCATCTTCCTGAATTCAAATCTGGCCTCAGATACTAGCTGTGTTACCCTGGGAAAGTCACTTAACTTTGTTTGCCTTAGTTTCCTCATCTGTGAATGAGGAAAAATATGAGCTGGAGAAGGAAATGTCAAATTACTCCAGTATCTTTGCCAAGAAAACCCCAAATGGGGTCACGAAAAGTCAGACAAGATTGAAAATGGATGAACAACAACATCTAAATCATACTCCCTAATTGTCACTGTACTCTAAGGCTTTGTCTTGGCCCCTCCTTTTCTTTTTCAACAGTTTTTGTTAACATCATCAGCTCCCATGGATTGAATTATCAAATTTTTGCAGATGACTCAATAAATATATATATGTATATATAATATGTATATATAGATATATATAAATATATATCTGGGCATTGTCTTTCTTCTGATAATCCAACCTTGCTTCACTAACTGTTTGCTGATCATTTTAAACTGCATGTCCTATTTCAACTCTTTGATCCCATAATCTCTTCTGAAATTTTATATTTCTGATGAGGTTCCGCCATCATCCAGTCTTCCAGGCATGCAGCCTTGGTGTCATCCTCAATTCCTCACTCTTCCTCAGCCCATGTATCCAGTCCATTGCCAAATCTT
Source organism: Phalanger gymnotis (assembly GCA_028646595.1). Taxonomy (NCBI): domain Eukaryota; kingdom Metazoa; phylum Chordata; class Mammalia; order Diprotodontia; family Phalangeridae; genus Phalanger; species Phalanger gymnotis. Next base: position 7,938 of record JAQQSZ010005501.1, read on the forward strand.
AGAATTCTACCTTTAAAATATCTGTTACATCTATCCCCTTCTTTTCACTCACACAGCTACCACCTTAGGTCAGGCCTTAATTACCATCGCAGTAGTGACTATTGCAATAACTTCGTAGTTCATTGCCCTGCTTCGATTTGCTACCTACTCAAATCTATCCTTCATATAGCCACCATGTTGATTTTCCTTAAGTTTAGGTCTTACCATGTTACTCTCCTGCTCAATAAAGCCTGAGGCTCTCCATTGCCTCTACTATCAAGTATAGTGGTTTTTGTTATGGTTTTTAAAGTCCTTTGGCAATCTGTTAACAATCAATTTTCCTTCTTTGATCATATATTACACTTTATCCCATCTTCCATAGGATCTATATGAACTGGCCCCTTTCAGTTCCTCACATAAAACTCCATCTTCTGTCTCCATAACATTGCAGTGGCTTTCCTCCATGCCCAGAGTGCATTCCTTCCTTATCTCTGCCTCATAGAATTCCTTACATCCTCTAAGATGCAGCTGCAGCACCATTTTCTCAATGAAGCATCTCCTGAGCCACATCCCTCCCTCAACTTCTAGCAGTCTCCCCTGTTAATTTAGTCACTTTGTATTTATTTTGCATCTATTTTCAATACTTTTATATAGGCACATGTTACCTCCCATGATAGAGTGTAAGCACCTTGAGAACAAGATCTGTTTCTTTTTTCTTTTTGTCTTTTTAACACCAGCAACTAGCGCAGTGCCTGGAGCATAGTCAGCCTTTAATAAATGCTCATTGATTAGTTAATTGAGAGAACCTCAATTTTCAAACTCCCAGCAGTGCTCTCTCGGTCTGGAGTTTGATTCTGGGGGACAATTATTTCAGTTCACTAATTTTACATCACCTCAGATTAGAAACTTCCTCTTGGGCATTAAGAATAAAAAGAAAGAGTGCATCCTTGCAATCCCATCCCCATCTTCCTCACCCTCCTCCCAAAAACCCCTTAGAAAAATTGTAAAGAACTCAAATAAGCGAACGCCCAGGAATCTATGCAATTCACCACCTCTTTTCTTAAGTCTGCCTACCTCATAGTCACCCTATCCCATTCCCTGGCTGTTTTCTGCCACAAAGGTATTGTTTGGGAAAATATTCTGATCTATTTATGTGATTGTTGAAACTTGTCTGTAAAATTATGAGATCTGCCCAGAGTGCCCTGGCTGGGGGTATTAGTGTCTATTAAACAGTGCACAAACTAGGGCGTTGCCAGGGTGCTCTCATCTTTGGCAGCCGCCTGGAGGGATTTGGATTCCTAACAAAGGACTGAAGAGGCAAGGAGCCTCTGTGGGGTTTCCAAATCACTGGCAGACAGGCTATTTGGGGATACAGAGCACCCTGAGGGCCTCTTCAAACACCATTAAGGAAGAGAACAGGGTCTCCTGGGTCATAGAATACTAGCCAAATATTGGCCTCTTGTTTCACGGGTTTTGTCTAGGAAAAGGCAGGGAGAAAGAGAGATCAGAAACATCATTCCATTTCCAGGCCAAATGTTACTCTTTACATTGTAGGTAATGATTCCTAAAGTCATAATACAGAACTGTCAAATATGAGAATCTTCTCCAAGTAGCAATTAATATACAAACCAGCATGTTTCTGCTTGCTGCTGAAAGATGTATATGGTTGTAAAGCCGGCAGCCTGTAAACAGCGTAATGACACACATGTGACCAGTTGGAGGAAAAGACATGCCTATGCTTAGTTATTGTCACCTCTGGATTCAATTCAATTCAATAAATTATTATTGTGTCTAATACGTGCTGGGTGCTGGGGATACAAGACAAACAGTCTTTGCCTGTCTTCAAGATGCTTATAGTCTGTTGGTGGGATACAACATGCACACAAATAAATAAATAAATGAATGAAAATACATACAAAGTAATACCAAATTAATTTCAAGAGTGAGGAAGCACTCACTACTGAAGGGTATCAGGAAAGGCTCCAACATTTGATATAGCACCCTAGTTGTGCTTTGAAGGAAACCAGGGAGCTTAAAAAGACGGACTGAGAAGGGACTGCAATGTAGACATCAGGAACCATCTGTGCAAAGTGCTAGGGGCCTGAGATGGGTTGTTGCATTCAGGGAACAGTAAATCGGCCAGTTGGACTGGAGTAGAGCTCATGAAAGAATATAATGTGAAATCGGCCTGGAAAGGTAGGTAGGCACCAGACTGTGAAAGGCTTTAAATTCCAGGCTGATGATTTTGTATTTTATCCTGAAGACAATAAAGAATCATGGAAAATTTTTGAGTGGGGGTTGGAGCACCATGATCAGATAAGATTTTTTAGGAATATCGTTTTGACAGCTATATAGAGGATGGATTAGAGAGAGGAGAGACTAGAAGGAAGAATACCAATTAGAGACAACTGCACTATTTCCAGAGAAGAAGGAATGAGGCTCTGAACTAAGACAGTGGCTATGTAAATGGGGAAGGGGGAATAGATGAGAGAGGTATTTCAGAGATTGAGTTGACAAGACTAAGCTACTAAAAGGATATAGGGTGGATGAGGGAGAGGGAAGAGTTGATTAGCCATGCCAAGAGGGAAAAAACCATGAGAAGCACACAAACAAGCACAGATAGTTTCAAACAACAAAGAACCCCAAAAGCTTTGATGTTACTTGGTTTGGAAATAGGCCTTATGATTGTGGCTTCTTGATAATGAGCTAGCCTTTCCTAGCATGGTGTCCTCTTACTCGGGCTAATGTGAAAATGAGCTGGCAGTCTCTGAACACATATTGGCTAATTACTGAAGGACAATTACTGGAGGACAACCTAAGTTTCACGCTATATCGTAGTGAGCACAGAGAGAATGCCTAAACTCTCCTGTCCCCACTCAACTATGGAGTACCATTGTTAACTTCCTTTTTCTCTGGTCCCTTGTTTCATTGGTCCTGGGAGTTGATGAACTCTCATTGTATTCTGTGATTTCTGTGAGAAACAAGTAGCCCTCCAACCTCTTTTGTGAGGTCATGGGTAGTCCTCTGGCAATAAATCTTTCTTCCATTTCTAAAGCAGCTTTATGGTCCATCTAGCCCAGGAATATAACATCTCTGACAGGAAGCATCAGGGGAAGTCTGGGGCAGGTTGTGGTTGTCTTCTCTGGAGAACTCGGGGTATACTCCTAAACATTTTTCATTTTCCTTCATAACCTACCATATGAAGGAAACTTAGCTTAGTGCATAGACTGATGGACAAGCAGTAAGAGAGACCCGGGTCAAATCCCTCTTCAGCCACGCATAAACTTTGTGACTCTGGGCAATTCACGAAACTTTTATGTAGATTTAGTGTTATAAGGCTGGGCTGTCCAAAATACGGCCCGCGGACCACATGCGGCCCACGGTACAATTTTATGCGGCCCCCCTATAGGTTTTGATTTTCATGAGCAAAAAAATGAAATAGTAATTTGCATGGAATGAGTATTAGATTTTTTAATTCCATCACTAATAAATAATTGCGTTGACGTTAATTTCCTTTGGTGCTTTTAAGCAGTATTACAGATGGAACATATTGCATGGAATTTTCAATCGATCTGTGGCATGTGTTCCATCTGTACAATGCAGACTAGTCAGTATGCACCTACCTTTATACTGTTGTGTTGTTGCTTTGTTGTTTTGTGTTTGCTTTTGCACTTCGTGCCTTCACTTGTCATATTGATGACACATGTTCCTCCACTTTCTATTAGTGCGCTGTATTTTTTATTCTGGGTGCGGCCCTCAAATAATTATTTTATTTTAATGTGTCCCTAAGATAATCTAAGGTTGGACAGCCCTGTTATAAGGGATCTTAGAGGTCAACTTCTCAAGACGTGTTTTCTCATCTGTACAAACCACCTCCATTTTACAGATGAGAAAACTAAAGTCTTGAGAAGGTAAGTGACTTGCTAAAGACCACAGAAGTGGGACAGCATTTGAATCCAGGTCTTCTGACTCTAAGGGGCAGCTTGGTGGTGCAGTGGATAGAGTGCCCAGGCCTGGAGTCACGGAGACCTGAGTCAAAATCCGGCCTCAGACACTTATTAGCTGTGTAACCGTGGGCGAATCACGCAACCTTGTTTGCCTCAGTTTCCTCATCTGTAAAACGAGCTGGAGATGGAAATGGCAAACCACTCTAGTGTCTTTGTCAAAAAAAAAACACCACAAATAGGGCCACAAAGAGTCAGGCACGACTAAACAACAACAAACTTTAAATCTATTGCTTCTTACACTCTATATCAAGCTGCCTTCCATATTTCATTCAGTTCTATCATAGTAAAAGTCTTATTCAATAACACATTCTTTTTGTAAAGAATCACACATGTGTGTTTTTTTTTCCACTAAAAATCATTCTCCGAGAGTGTCATAATTTCTTTCTTTATGCTTTTCTCCTTAATCTCTGGGCTACCCATAAATTGCTCCTGCAAATCCCTTTCTACTTAGTATCCTACTTTCAAATGTTCTCACTCTTCCTTTCTATGTGTCTTTTGCCCCGAAGGTCACTTTCTATAATATAATAGTCTTCTTTGTTGTGCAATTAATATGTAGGAACAGGCTTTTTATCTTTGTTCCCTCTTCGACAGGTGGGGAAATAGGTAGAGAGAAGGTAATTATTTGCCAAATGTCATACTTATTTACTAAGTCATAGACTGGTTTTGATCTGCATTGGTGAATTGGAGAGGGAGAGGAGTTCCCCTCGTGATGAAATTGTAGATTTTTCTTGTATGGTATAACCTAGCATAGATGCATCATTCGTGAATTTTTTCAGACCCTCTTTGCATTTATGTAGATTTACAACACATTATGCATTGAGCTACTCAGCTCCCTAAGTGAACCCTCTCTGCTGTCTAAAATCATGCATTCAAACATTACTTCCTCTGATCCATTCTAAATGGACATTTTTGAATGAGGAAATGAACAGTCACTTCTTTAAGTTATAAGGGGTGCCCTTTAATTCTGCTGTTCAAGAACAGAGTAAAGAAGCCCATAATGACCTCATTTAGTCAGTCAATAATACTTTATTAAGTACTTACTATATATTTGGCACTGTGCTAAGAATTTAATCTATGAAGAAAGGCTAAGAATTGTCTCTGACCTCAAGGAGCTCACATTCTAATGGAGGAGAAAATATGCAAACAACTCTTTACAAACATGGTATTACAGAATTTAAAGGAGGCGATCTCGGAGTGAAGGTCGAGCATTAAGGTGGACCAGGAAGAGCTTCTTGCAGAATGAAAGGCATTATATGAGGTGAGGGAAGCCACGAGGCAGAGGTAAAGAAGAAGAACATTCCAGGCATGGGAGATAGCCAGTGGAAATGCACAGTATGGAGATGAGTGTCTTTTTTTTTGTACCTTTGCACAATACTCATGTTGTGAAAGACTAACTATATTTTGCTCCTTCCTAACCCATCCCCCTTTATTGAATTTTTTCCCTTGACCCTGTCCCTTTTCAAAAGTGTTTGTTTTTGATTACCTCCTCCCCCTATCTGCCCTCACTTCTATCATCCTCCCTTTTTTATCTTCTTCCTCCTTCTTTCCTGTGGGGTAAGATACCCAATTGAGTGTGTATGGTATTCCCTCCTCAGGTCATATCCTATGAGAGCAAGATTCACTCATTCCCCCTTACCTACCCCTCTTCCCTTCTGACAGAACTGCTTTTTCTTGCCACTTTTATGTGAGATAATTTACCCCATTCTATCTCTTACTTTCTCCCTCTCTCAATATGTTCCTCTCTCATCCCTTAATTTGATTTTATTTTTTTTAGATATCATCCCTTCATATTCAACTCATCCTGTGACCCTGTGCCCTCTCTCTATATATGTATATATGTATATATATACATATATATGTGTGTGTGTGTGTGTGTACATATATATGTGTATACACACACGCAAACACACATATGTATATTTCCTTCA
>JAQQSZ010005502.1:0-13851 GCA_028646595.1 Phalanger gymnotis
TTATCTCATTAAAGATTACCACAACGTGTGGTATTAACTTAGTGAGAATTAACTTTATCAAAAGCCTTGATATCATTCAAAATTTACCACTCTAACTCCTGTTGGCCTGCTCAGTTTTCTTGCCAAAAATGACTTTTGTGTATGTTGGATAGAGGTTTTCAAAATCAAGTTATGTCTTCTCAGGAATGTATGAAATTTATCCATCTAGATTCCCATTATCACCCTGGCTAGCTTATAACCTCCTCAAGGGCAAGGATTATTTACTTTTGTCTTTCTATCCTATGTGCCTAGCACTGTGTCTGGTACTGAGCAACAGCTTAATAAATTCTTATTGACTGATTTTGCAATTTCAGCACTGGAAATAACCTTCAAATCAATCCAATCAATAGATTTTACAGGTGGAGAAACCAAGGCCCAGAGAAGTTGTGACTTTCTAGCTAGTGGCAGAGCTATCATGGAGATGGGGGTTTCTGGACCCTTGGTTTAATATCAGTTCTTCCACATCCCACTGCTTCTCTTCTCTCATTTAATAATAAATATACCTCTACTTCTGCTAAAGTCCTTTCCTCGTGTGTCCTAAAGACTGCATTGGAGGAATATAAACTCTGGAGAAAGTTATAGGTATTGATCCTCAGGTGCCCCAACCGTCACCTGAGGCCTGACCTAGTGAAGCCAGGAGAGGCTCCTGAGTTTGGCTTCAAGTTAACACATTTTTTTTCTTCTGCCATAATAGCTGATGAAGTCCTAGTGAGGTTACAAACTGCATAAGTAGACAGATCCCTCCCAGAGGTGGGGAACCACACGTGGCCTTGAGGCTGCAGGTCCTCTACCCCTGCCCCAGACCAATGTAGTTCTGCAGTCCTGAAGGATCTGACTGCCTGTTACTGTATACTCTAAACTCATTTTAGACAGACTCAGAGAATTATCTTGCCCCAGAATCCCTGAAACACTGCAGTGTTATGAGTTTAAATTCCAGTCCCCTAAGCAAAATATTAGGAAAGAGTTCCCCTTAATCCTTGGCATTTCTTTCCCCCAAATATGATGCAGTGCCTGCTTGATGGGTGTTCATGACTAGGACCAGGGCCTTAAGCAGGGTTTTGAGGATGAAAAAAATATATAAGTATTCAAATGTCGACTTGAACTATGTCCAACTCCCTTGCTCTGCTTTGGGGTGTACGGGAGAGGGAAGAAGGAGAAAAGCAAGAGGAGAAAGAGAGAAGGGTCAAAGAAGGGAAATGAGGAAGTAGTCCGGAGGGGTTAGAAGTGGGGAAACTGAGGCATTATGGCACTGTGGGAAGAGTGCTAGATTTGGAGTTAAAGAATCTGTGTTTTAATCCTGCTTCTGCCAGGCTAGTGTGGCCTTGTGCAAAATCTAAACTTTTCTGTGCACCAGGTTCATTCCCTGTAAAATAACTTCACAACGAGCAAGTCCTTGCTGGGATGGTACTTCCAATGCTGCACTGATGGTGTAAGTGTTGGCATCATTGGAATGGCTATGGCCAGGCTGAAAGAAAGTAGCAGGCAATTCTTTCTCCACTCCCAGGCAGGACAATTAATGGACATCTAAGTCAGTGGAATGGGCTAACTGAATTCCACACTCAAATTAACTGTCCACCATGCGTTAAGTACTCTACTAGGGGCTGGCAGTACAAAGGCAGAAAAAGTAAAACTGTCCCTGAGCTCATAGAGCTTACAGTCTACTGGAACTTACATTATTCTGGTATTCTGGTTACAGGAGGAAAGTTTCTATATACAGTAGTCACTTGTGAAAGGATAAGGCCTGTGATTTCATTGTCATAGCATGGTATTAATATGGTTAAAGATCTTCCTGGCCCATTAATCCACTTAGTAGGGCTCAGGTGGAGCTAGTTAAGGGAAGCTTGCTTAGGGGAGGCTTGTTTGTAGGAATGCCCACACTCTTTTGCTAATTAGGTCAGGAGAGGTGTGAAGTCCTCAGGCCCTCAAAAGGGTATGTGTGTGTATGTGTATATACACACATACATATATATATACACACATATATATACATATATACACACACATATATATACATATATACACACACACATATACATATGCATATATGTATACATACATACATACATATATATGTACATATATATGTATATGTGTGTATGTGTATGTATATATACTCTGTATATACATATATACATATGCATATATATGTATACATACATACATACATATATATGTACATATATATGTATATGTGTGTATGTGTATGTATATATACTCTGAGGGTAGCTATTAAGAACTCAGAACTGCAAGGCCTCTCAGAACTTTGGGAGGAGAGGACAGGACAAAGGCAAGCATACAGCTAGGATTTGTGAGTGAGTGTTAACAGGAAGGCCCCAGTAGAGGGAGAGGTTATTGGAAGGCTTGGCTTCCTGCTGTGATATCCTGTTTTAATTTCCTTGCTGTTTTAATGAAGTAGACTTACTAGTTTGGGGATATAATTACTGCTATGTCGAACTGGAATTATTGGTTTGGGGATTTGATCCTCTGATGTCTGAATAAATGTTTCATTTCTTCTGTCTTCTATATGTAGTCTCTTATATTCTGAGATATAGAACTAACTATATAGGCATATTCAGGGTCACTATTGATATTGTGACACTTACCTTACAAATACATATAGGGAGCTCCTGGGTGAGGACATTCTTGCTACCAATGCAAGATGGCACCTTCTCTACAATTAGAGTTGATGAGGGCACTGAGAGATCTGAGCAAGATCACAGAGCTAGAATGTATCATTGGGCCTCAACCTAAGTCTTCTTGCTTTGAGGTGAGTGTTCTGTCTACTATGCCATCATGTTTTCCAGGATAAAATTTAAATAAGTGTTTATAAAATGCATAAAAGAAAAAGTGAATGGATGAATGAGTAAATGATATGCCAACTTAATTTATTGCAGAGATTTAACTTGCTGGCCTGGCTCCTGGGAGTTCCTGGGTAGACACCACCCAAGTAGAATTGTATACCAAACTTGGCATTAGTCAGGAGGATTGGCTGGCTTACGAGTAAGCTTTTGGAACTTGGCTTGGTCCAGATAAGTTGTCACCTGCTCCTTATGACTGGAGCTTGCCTAGTCTGAGACAGCAGGCAAGAATTAAAAGTAAAAATGAAGCCAGGATATGAAACATCATTAATATATGAGGTCATGTCAAGGCCCTTGCTCCCATAGTGCCATTTCTCACCCATCCCTATCCCCTGGGGACATTGTTTTTGATAATAGCATAACCACTAAAACTTGAATTTCATCTCAATCTTGTGGAATAGCCTTATTAGCAACCAGATTCTATGATAAAATACCAGCCGAGTCAGTCAAATAGTAATAACATAAATAATAACAGCTAGTGTTTATATAGCACTTTATGGTATGCAAACTACTTCACGAGTATTATTGTATTTTATTCTTCTTGCTGCCTTGGATGGTTGGCAGAAGTGAATTTGTGAATCGTCCTAGATGGACCAAATAGACTTTGTTCGATTTTAGCTATCACATTTTAGGCAGGATCTTGATAAGCTAAAGAATCTCCTATAAGAAGCCAATCCAGGTGGAGAAGAGCCTTGAGACTATACTATATGGGTACCAGTTTTTGAATATGATTATATTTATTTTGTAGAGGGGTAGACTTAGCAGGGATAATTGTCTTCCAGTATTTCAGAGGCTGGAGTATGGAAGAGGGCTTCGATGTGATCAGTTTTATTCTAGAGGACAGAGCTAGGAACAATGGGAGAAAGTTTCAAAGAGGTAAATTTCTGCTTAGTGTAAAGAAAAGCATCTTAAGAGTTAGAGTCATCTAAAAGGAGAATGAATTGACTGAGAAAGTGGTAAGTTCCACCTCATTGGAGGTCTTTAAGCAGAAGGCTGAATGACCATGTGTGATGAACATTCTAGCCAAATACCTCTTTAAGTATGGGTTGGACTGGATGGCCTTTCCTCTTGTGATTTTAGACATTGCAGTGGCATCTATGAAATCTTCCTTATGATAGCAGCATAACAAAACCATATAGTTCTCTCCAAATGGGAGAATGCACAGCTGAAAATTCCCCACCATGCATTTTCTCTATGACTATGACACTGCTTCTTTGGGTTATCTTGTTAAGGATACTTTTCCTCTCAGTTCCTTGTAAGATGGCGATAATCACCCATGATGCATAGCTGACTCCCAGGAATGTTGGGCAAGTTAATGAATTGTGTCTGCAGGGAGCTTTAAAATCCATGAAGAAGCTAGCTCAGTAACTATTGTAACTTTGAGGCCTGACATTTTTGACTTACAATGCCCTGGTGAATGGATCTGGAATTTCCCCATCACCGTTCCCAGTAAGGAAGCTTTACAATTCACGATTTTTAAGAATAGGCCTGATTGTGTCAGCTGTAGATTCATATATTCACATTCCCCCCACCTCCCTCATTTTATTAAAGTTTCCCTCATCTCAGGTCAGCCAGCGGCAGCTTCTCTCCATGGGAATTGTCTCACCAAGTTTAAAGGGAGAAAAATGTCTCTGTCACAACTGTTTGGGGATTTGTTCATTTTACAGTAGTTTGAGCCCATCTTGTGTGAACTTTCTTTCCCTAAGTAGACAGGGTTCTGGCTTCTCTCTACTATCCAAGGTAGCCTTGAATCTTGCTGCCATGAGCTGTTTCTACCAATGGGCAGCATCTGTACCAGGGCATGAAGCTGTAATTTAATTGGTGTTGGGAACTCCCAGGTAAGAAAACTCCCTCTACCAACTCAGGCTATTACCTTGTTGACAATCTCTAATTTAAAAAAAAAATCTTATTTTTAATTTGTGGAATAAAACAAGCATACCCATAACACGGTATAATAAAAAAAGATGATTGCACACAAAACTACAAACACTTGCTGTCTTAGAGCAGGGATTCTTAACTATTTTGTGTGTGTGTGTGTGTGTGTGTGTGTATGTGTGTTTCTGTGTATATGTCATGGAGCTCTACTTAGAATCATGTTTTCAAATTTATTAAATGAAATAACTAGGATTCTAAGGAAAACCAATTATAATTAAATAAAATGATCAAAAACCAGTTGAAGGACCCCAGTTAAGAACACTTCACTTAGAAAGTTGTATCTGGCAGAGGTGTCTGACATGCAGCCTGCTGCCTGAGGTACTATGGCCCACAGCACTTGCCAATGCTGTCTGGACCAGAGTAAAGTGTAATTGAGTTAACAAAATAAATAAAAATGTAATAAAACATAGATAATTTTAATATGTGGTTTTCTAAGTAAATATGCTGCCCATAGCAATCCTTACCTATGGTTTAGTTCTGTCTCCCCTCCCCCATGCCATTTTTATTTGAATTTCACACCAGTGGTATAAATAATTGATATATAAAGTGACTTACTGAGGGTCTCACAGTCAGCATGGACAGAAGCAGGAGAGCCTTTATTTTCAAAAGTTCCTATGCCCTTTAAAAAAATGAGCATTTTAATTTGGCACCTAGAGTTTCCAGAGATTAGAGTCAATTTGCTTTTTGTCTTAAAGCTTGGTGAAGTGAGATTGTAAATGACTAATTCATATATGACTAATTTTAGGGTCTCCTTTCTGGCTCTTGTCTTTGCTGGCTGAACATACATGGTCATAAATGGAACATACACAGTGTCTTTGAGGTCAAGTTTCAGGGTTCAAGTTCTTTTTCTAAAAATGTCTCAGCTAAAATTTCATCTGGCCCTGACATAGGTCATCAGGAAGATTGGATAGAGATGTATATGTATGCATGTATGTGTGTATGTATATACACATGCATGTGCGCATATATGAACATATACACAGATACAATGCATGTGTGTATACACATATATACACATCAATGTGTATGTATATATACTTGTGTATACACACACACACACACACATACACACACTAACCATGAGTGAAAAGAATTTAGTGTGTCTAGTCAACTGCCTACTATGTGCCAGCTACTGCACTAAATGCTAAGGATACAAAAAAAGGCAAAAAAAAAAAAATCCCGGCTACCACAAAAAAAAAAAAAAGGCAACATGCAAAAGTTATGTAAACACAAGCTATATGGAGGATAAACGGGAAATAAACAACAGAGGGAAGGGATTAGCATTAAGGAGGTGGTGAAAGGTTTCTTGCTGCAGGAATTTTAGGTGGGACCTGAAAGAAGCCAGGAGGGTGCTCCCTCTCCCACTCCTTCCCTTCCCTTTCTCTCCCTCCTCTCCTTTCCCTCCCTCTCCCTCCCCCTCTCCTATTCCCTCCTCACCCTTCTCTCCCTCTCCTTCTCTCCTTCTCCCTTTTCCCCCCTCTCCCTTCTCTCCCTTCCCTTTCCCTCCCTCCACTCCCTTCCCTTCCCCTACCTCCTCTCCTTCTTCTCCCTCCTGTCGCTCCCCTTCCTCTTCCCTCTCCTCCTCCTCCTTCTCCTTCACTCTCTCTCCTCCTCCTTCTTCTCCATTTTCCTCCCTCTCCCTCTTCCTCCTCTTCCTCTTCTCCCTCCCGGTCCCTCCCCTCCCTCTTCCCCCTTCCCCCTAGTTCTGGCCAAGTAGGATGCTTCAGTTTATCCATTTAGAAAATGAGAATCATTCTCCTTAACTCTCCCTACCTCACCTAATGGTGCAATGCATCCAATTATTATGAGGAGAGTGCTTTGTAAACCTCACAGTGTTCTAGAAACATGAGACATTCTTGTGCCATTTGTATAGGCATCATCACAGATAAAGCCAAAGGAAGGAATGAGACCTGTAGACCGCTTGCTGCCCCATGACGCTCTCAGTAGGAGGGTCTAGTGAAGGAGCTAAGGCTAAGAACACTGGTAAGAAAACCTTCAGGGTACTGGTCCCTCAAGACAAGGTTCTAGTCTTGGGAACAAAGATCACAGAGTCAGAGCAGCAAAGGGCCTTAGAGGTCATCGGATCCACCCTCTCCTTTACAGGTGAGGAAACTGAGGCCTGACCTGACCACTTCAAGATAAGCCTTCTACTCTTGTCCCCTACTTTGAAATAACCTAGAGAGGAATTGCTATTTATTATTTAAAGTTCTGTTCAGTAAGTAAAACACGGAGCATTTTGGTAATGCACATTTCATAAAAATAAGCACTTTGTTAGTATTTCCTGTTTGCCTGCCTTTGAATATTAGGGCAGTTACTGTCTCTTTGAGCATATGTGCATTATGACTAATGGCAGCAGTATAAGGCTGGGTACAGTAGTGGCAAGGTTTGATGATTGCTAGGCAGGTGGGAGAAAGCATTCTCTCTTCAGAATGGATGGAGCATTTGGAGTAGAAGCGTTTAGCCAAATTATGCTAAGCCTTATCATGATATGTGTGGCTTTGGTGGGGGTGGGGGCATTAGAGAAACTTGACCTGTGATTTCATGACTGTGGGCTCCTCTCAGTGAAGAAATGCCCTCTACTAATATAGATCAGCCCTTTCTATGCTACTTAGGATCTTAGTTACCTGAGGCACTGGGTTAAGTGATTTGCCCAGCATCACATAACCAGTATATATCATAGGTGGGATTTAAATGTAGGTTGTGAGAAAGAACTCATTTGGACCCCTACTCTATTCTAATTAGTTTGATATAGTCCATAAATCATATGGGGATAGACAAGTTCTTATAGTGGGCCTCAAACTTTAATGTAATGTTCACTACTTGTTTACCAAGTTATGAGGCTCGCTTGTATAACCACAAGAATTCTGACTGATATCTCCATCCTGTTTTCCTCAAATTTTATGTCCAAACCCAGCATAAGTGGGATGCCTTGATGCTTTGGAGAGTCCCCCAATTTATTTTTGTATATCCAGATCTCTCTCTCTCTCTCTCTCTCTCTCTCTCTCTCTCTCTCTCGTTCAACATGAGCAGGTGACTATCTTATGACCACTTAGTGGAGATGCCCATGCTCCACCCAACTTGTGACCCACTCCCTCCACTGATATGTCATTTTTGACCCTCGAGAGGCTGGTCTATCAACCATTGAGATTCTGTATTTTGCCATGCCTCTTTTGCATATTTGGGTATCAAGCCATATGAAAACAAGATCTTGGAAGAAGAAATCATCTCAGATTGTAAGGAAGATCTGAGGTCCATTTCATTAGAGGGGACCATGGAACTTTTAATAAAGTACCATTGGCTTAGAGCTCTGCCTCAGTCTCTTTTATTGTAGGTTGGACAATTTTAATCCTCATGTCTTTCTCTGAGATCAGCTCTCTGCTGCCTTTTAGCTCATAATAAATGTCTCCAATTTCTATACAATTCTAACGCTTGCAAAGTATTTTCCTCCTAGTGAGACAGTTGGTACCTGAGTTATGAAATGAAAAAATGAAATCTCAAATGAAAAGTCAAACTTTTGAGTAATAACCAATGATAATGATAATATGGTACTTTAAAGTTTACAGAGCTTATCAAGTTATCATAGTCTATTAAAATGAATAATAATTATAATAATAGATAGTATTGATATGGCACTGGAGGTTTTCAAGGTATTTTCCAAATGTTATCTCATTTGGACCTCTCAGTAACATTGGGAGGCAGGTGGTATTTTTATTTCCATTTTAGAGATGAGGAAACTGAGGCAGCGATTCATTCCTTTAATTACTGTGCAGTTTTGTAGTATCTATTGAATATACCTTTATGACACCAAAAAAGCAGAAGTCAAACCATACTTCTCTTCTTGAGAAAGGTTAGATTCCATTTACAAGTCAATTTGAACCAACAGTTTTAATTACTAATGGAAGGGAAAAGATTTTTATATTCATTCCCTCCTACCATTTGGAAAGTTCCATTACCCCCATCCTTGACTATTACAATAGTGTCTCAATATGTTTTCTTGACTCTGTTCCCTCTTGTATCCAACTCACCCTTCATTCCACTTACTGAAATACCTTTCGGGACAATAGAGGCAGCTGGTAGCCCAACTGGAGAGAATGCTAGGCTTGGAGTCAGGAAGACCTGAGTTCAAATCTGACCTCAGACACTAGCTGTGCGACCCTAGGCAAGTCACTTAACCTCTGTTTGCCTCAGCTTCCTCAAATGTAAGATAACAATAGCACCTACCTCACAGGGTTGTTGTGAGGATCAAATGAGAAAAAAATTGTAAAAAAGTGCTGAGTATATATTAAGGCTTTTATAAATGCTTATTCAATTAATTTCTTTCAGGTAGTTCTGGGAATGTCACACAGGCCAAAATCTTTTAGAAGACATGAGTTTTAATCCTGCCACAGACAAATAGATGTGTAACCTTGGGAAAGTCACTAGCTCTCTCTCAACCTTAATTTCTTCATCTATAAAATGGGAATAACAGTAGAACCTACTTCATAGGATTATTATGAGGACGAAACGAGATGGTACCTATAAAATACTTTACAAACCTTAACTTGTTATGTAAATGTCAGCTCTCATCATTATCATTCCTCACCCAGAGAAATTCAAACTTCACTTCTTGATGTACAAGGCTCTCCACACTTCTGCCTCAGTTTTCTCATCGTAAAATGAGGCTAATAACAGCAGCTACCTCTGAGGGTGGCTGTGAGGATTAAAAGATAGTATTTGTAAAGCACCTTCAAGCTTTTGAGGGCTGTATAATTGCTAGCTATTATCATATGCATACCCTTGTTTCACAAAATCCATGTTCTGTATTCAAACAGTTCCTTTTTGAGCTCATTTCCAAATTCACCCTGTGTTTTCCTATGTTGGTTCCTTTGCTCACCCTGTTCCCTACGCCTGGAATGCCTTCTCACCTCTTTATCTGTTTGATCCCTACCCATCCTTTAACCTTCAGCCCAAATGTGAGCTCTTCCTTGAAGCCTTCTCTAATCCTCCCAGTTGGTATCAACATGCTCCCTTTTCTTCCCTTCCCCCACCTTATAGGGCACTTCATTTGTACCTCTGATTGTGTTCAACATGGAAAGTAGTGTATTATAGTTGTATACTGGGCCTCATTCCGCTACTTGTAAATTCTATTAGTCTGGGACTATGTCTTATCTAAACTTTACATTTCCCTTAGCTCCTAGCCCCCTGCTGGACACCAAAGAGGCAATTAAAAGTGTTTATTGAATGAATGCTGAATAGTGTTCTATTGGAATCCACCCTACACCTTTTGATGATTGTTTCTTCAATGAGCTAAGAGAAGGTGTGGTAAGTCACCTCATCAAGTTAGTTTTGGTCCATCTGAAACTTAAGAGTGACACATATCTGATCAGGGTAGTTTAGGGGACCCAGTGCTTAAAAACATAAGCTTATCAATGACTTACTCAGTGCAATTCACAAACATTTTTTAATGATATATGTCAGACTCTGTCCTAGGTTCTAGGGATAAAAAACTCAAGCCAAATAGTCCCTGTTCCCTCAACAAGCTTGCATTTGATTGGGGGGGAGGGCAGAAAAATATGTATACAGTTAAGTAAAAATACAACCTACATTTCCAACCTCAGAGATACTTACTGCCCTTCATTCTATAGTCCAGCCATGCTAGATTTTTCTTTTTATAAGGCCTCATACAATTCACACCAGTTAGGCTCCGTGCCTATGGATGCTGGCCATCCCCTGTACCTGGAATGCCCACCTCCTCACCTCTGCCTCTTAAAATCTCTAGATTCCTTCAAGACTCAGCTGGAGCACCACCTGAGTCCCCCAACGTCAATGCCTCACCTTCCCTTCAAGTTACTTGTAAATTTATTTTGCATATTTTTAGAATGTCCCCATATGTATACATGGTGTTTCTTTTGATACAATGTAAGCTCCTCCAGGTCAGAAACTGTTTCTTCTCCTGTCTTTGTATCTCCATTGCCTGGTAATGTACCTGGCACAGTGGTTGTTTGATAAATGCTTGTTGATTGGATGATTTCTCTGCTTGGCATTTAAAGCTCTTCAGAAGATGGCCTCTTCCTACTTTTTTCCAGTTGTCTTAAACTTTATTCTCCTCCCTGGATTCTTTAATCAAGCTACTTTGGCCAATTTGCTGTGCCTTATTGCCAATGCGCTATACCCTGTCTCCTTGTCTTTGCATTTGCGGTCTTCCATGCCTCCAATGCTACTACTCCCCTTTCTCATCTCAGCTTTCTTTGTTTCCCTGGAGACCTCCAAATCTTAGCTCAAATCCTACCTTCTGTAGGTGTCCCTCCCTGCTCTCCCACCTCCTCCTTCACCCCAGCAGCCAGTGCCTTCCCTATTGAGATTATTTTCCCTTTATTTTTTTAGCAATCTTGTATGCACCTAGTTAGTGACATATTGTTTCCCACTTTGGACTGTTAGCTCCTTCAGGACAGGGACTGTTTTCTATGTTTCTTTGAATGCCCAGCAGGTATTGAATTTCTTTGAACATTTCTTTGAATGCCCAGCAGGTATTATAGTGCCTTACCCATAGTGAGCTCTTAATAAATGTTTTGTTTTTGGATTGATTGATTGATTCAAGAGTGAATACAAAGCAATGAGGACAGTGGTACTGAAAACTGGATGAATTAGATAATTCCTCTCATTGAAGGTGGCACCTGAGCTGAGCCTTGGAGAAAGCTGGGGATTCCAAGAGGAGAGGAGGGACAACATTATAGGTATGGAGGATGGCTTAAACAGAGGAAGAGAGGGAAGAAATGGAATATTATACAGATCTAGCAATTAGACTTTCTAGTCTTTTGATTTTGTGAACCAGAATTGGGAACTGACAGCAAGAGGGATAGCTCAGATGAATAGACTCTAATCTCCATGAGGACAGAGGACATGTTTTATCTGAATTTTGTATCTCCCTTAGGGTCCAGCACAAGTCGTCCACACACAGATGCTCAATCTTGGTTGAATGATTCCGTTGAATAAATGTTAGGTGGTCTTGAGTTTGAGTGACAGAAAGCATGGATATCATTGGCCTTTGGAATCTAAAGGTCAGCCTGGTGGATGCAACTGCTGGTGGCATCTATCTTTTCAACTGGATTGATATACATAAAACTGGCACCATTGGTGACATCATCATCCAGCACCGAGGTGCTATGATAAATGGTGCCTGGGACAGAGTGCCTGGAGTGTGTGCCATAATGCCCACAATACACAGTATATGATGGCTTTTCTGCTCAGAACCATCAGGAAGATTGTGCCAGCTTCCACTGCCGTTGAATGAGATATGGACAGGATCTACTTCCTAACTACTGCTAACTCCTAAACCATTTTGGCTCAGTAACCATCATTTGGAATGCTCCATTTGGAGTTGTGCACTGTCACGGCTGCAGAATTAGCTTTCCAAGCATAAATTCCAAGGCAATAATCTTTGTTACTTTTATCCCACAGTAAGATTTGCACAAAACCCTTCTGGGTGAACTTTTCCTTAAAGGATTCCTTTCTTTAAATTTTAATTTAAAGATCTCCACAGTAAAGTTGTCAATTCAAAATCCATCACATAAATAAATTAATTTATGCCAAGATTGTTAATTGTCAGGGGAAAGTTGATTACATATGGATTTGACATCACAACCATGAAAGACCAGTTTTCCCACTAACAGTCTTTTAATGGCAGAATTCTTCAGCCTGCATTATGTAAACAGCTGTTGGAAACACTTCTGCATTGATCATTTATAATTTGCACACCTGGAAAGATGGGGTGTGGGGGTGAAGTATCTTTACATTGCAAAATCCCGTTTTTTCAGTTTATTATTAAGGTTTTTCAAATCATATCAAGTTCAAATTTGGCTCATAAGCATTCACCCTAGGTATTGACAAAAAAGCTTTACTAATGCCTTTTGATTTTACATGGTAGTTCCCACACCACCCCTCACTTCCACTGAGCCCATCCTTGTAACAAAGAAAAAAGTAGTTAAACAAAATCAACAGACAAAATGACTGCATCTGACAGTGTTTGCATTTCACACTTACAGTCTCCTATTTCTCTCCTGAGAGAGGTGTGTTCCTTCTACTGGTCTGTGGGACCAAGACTGATCATCACAATTAATCAACTGCCTTTTAGAGTTGTTTTCATTTATGTTGCCATAATTATTGTGTATGTTGCTTTTCTGGTTTGACTTATTGTGCTCTACATCAGTTCATAAAAATCTTCCTATTTTTCTCTGAATTCCTTTTATTAGTGGTTTCTTATGGCACAATTCTATTACATTCATACCCTAGAGTTTGCATGACTATTACTAGATGGACACAAACTCTTTTTCCAGCTTTTAGTGATCACAAAAAGTGATATTACAAATAATTTGGTATATATGCAGGATCCTTCTTTCTGTTTTTCTTTGACCTCTGTGGGGAGTATTCCAAATAATGACATCAGTGGATAATTATGAACAATTTAATTATCTTTGTGGCTTTTCAGAATGGTAGGACCAATTCACAGCTCCACCAATGATGTAGTAGTGTATGCTAGCCACTGTTTCTTTTGTTAGCAAGCTTTTAAATCAGTACTCTCACTTCCTAGGAAGACAGAGATGTAAGTAAATGGATCCTAATTCAAAACGAATTTATTTCTTTATCATCTCTCCTCTTATGAGCAAAGCAGAACCGCAGTGAGACTGCAAAATCAGAGACATCTCCACTCCAAATGTTCATCTGGACTATTTGTGCTTACCTGTGCTAGAGCCTTCTGAGCTCATATTTGTCTATCAGTCACAGTCAGAAACTCTGCATCTTGACTCCAACATATCGATGTCATTTTGGTCCTCTTTGAGAACAAAGGGAAATGACCAATCAACCAATCATCCAATCATCTCCCCTCCAAAGGGAGATTGATTGCATCATTCCATAAAATACTCCCTAGAGTACGAGCTCTTGAGGGCAGGGGCCATTTCATTTTTACATTAGCACAGTGCCTAGTGCAATGCCAGGAACACAGTAGGAGCTTAATAAATGTTTATGAATTGATTGTCATTTC